>LPNX010994424.1:18515-57239 GCA_001517045.1 Pseudotsuga menziesii
CCTGAAAAGCTAAGTAGACGTAGGAAAAATAATAAAAATTGTTGTGCAACCTATCACTGCGTAGTGTCTATAATGTCCCATGTGTTAAGCCCTAGACATATGTAATAATTGTTATTATTATTGTGGCACAAGGTGTTGAAACAAGGGTCTTTAAGGACCTACAGACACTATTTTTATTTTGTAAATAATTAATTAACGAGAACAACAAGCAACTAGAAACCACTAAAAGAGTATGGGAGGCCTAGATCCACAAGGTGAGGGTGAATGGGGACATTCCTAGCACTTTGCAATTTCTTTGGTTGAGCTTGGTTTATATTTACACTTTGGTGACTTTATTAGTTGATGGTCACCCAAACATTGTACTACTAACCCACCTTTTGATTATTTTATCCCGTGTTGGTATTATTAAGCCTAATTCATAATTTGGTGGGCCTTCCTTAGTGGTTGTATGGATCCCACTTGTCAAATGTGTCCCTTTAATGGTTTTGTAACTCCTCTATGGAGGTTACACTTGGTTTTGTAACCCCCACTTGTACAAGTGTGTACTCACTGGTTATTTTTAGCCTTGACACCTCAAAAGTTGTGTAAATCCTTATGTAAATCCTTATGTAAATCCTTGTGTAACCCCTCCTTTTTCTATTTTGGGAAGATTCCTTGGCTTTTGTGACACCTCACCTCACTAATTTTGATTCCTCTTCATGGATGATGTGTCCACACATGAACTTGAGTTGGGTGGAGTGACTTGGAGCCACTCTCCTTGAAACTCAAATTGGTTGGGTTGGATTGAGTTACCCCCCTTGGATTGACTCAAGTTGGCTTACGTTGGTTTGATTTGACCCCCTTGAGCTAGAATTAACTTCATTTGTTTATAAATCCATGTCTGATTTCCTTTGTTGGGGGTTCTTTTTGGATGGTTGTGAATGGTTGATTTATTCTTAGTTGTCCATGCCATTAATAAATCCATGTTTGATTTCCTTTGTTGGGGGTTCTTTTTGGATGGTTGTTAATGGTTGATTTATTCTTAGTTGTCCATGCCATTAATGATGAGAGATTGGTAAGCTTGTGAGCTTGGGAATCCATGTATGATTTGTTATGCGAATGAATTTTGTGATTGGAGCACTATGATATTGTATGGTGTTTGTGGTAATATTGGAAAACTCTGGTGTAGTTCCTTCATGCCCATTGCTTGGATCTGTCCTAAACCTACACATACATCCTGATGGCGAATGTCGATATCGTGAAGGCCTATAGGGTCTGGATTACCATTTCACCTGGTAGTGGGGTGGAAGAGGAAGTATGTGGTGAGGAATATATTTGTGGCTTATCAAACTGATACTTGAGCTATTCATGAGTGCACCTCTATTGTGGATCTATGGCCTCATCTTGAGGGTGGTTTGTCAAAGTGAGATCTAGATTGGTAGTGCCAAAGGCTAGGTGGAACACGGTTTGGATGATGTTAGTCGCACATTAATAAGTGGTTTAATCCTTTGTAAATACATACGTTTATATGATGTTTCCATTTCTACATAGGTGGCATTTTTATTGTTGAAAATATTGGTAGAGATATCAATGGTTGGATGCAAATCCGATGGTTTAATTGCTTGGAAATTGCATGCAAATTGATGTGTTTCTCCTTTGTTTGAGATATCATATTTATGGAAGCTTGTAATATATTTATTCATGTGTTAACTACTATATGATAATCTAGAAATACGCTCTCCATTGCTGATCAGATATGTAGATGAATCCATAGTTGAAATTGCTTTCTTTTTGGAACTCTAGTTGATGAATCTTGCTTGGAAATTGGTGTTTTTCTCTTCTATTTGAGATCTTATCTTGAAAATTTTGAAAATCTTGTTGATCTCGAATCTTGCTTGGAAATTGGTGTTTTTCTCTTTTGTGATTATTTTATGTATATTAATATACAAATGTTCCATCTATGGTTGAGAAAATGTTGAAATGAGGTAACATTCTCAAATGTTGAAGTGAGGTAAAAAGTGTTTATTTTCTTGAATCATAGATTTTATAAATTTAATTATGCAAGAATGCAACATTATATGTTTTGATATAATGTTTTTTATTTACCTAAACTACATTTATGAGTATACATGTTGGATTTTTTTAATATTTTAATATTTTGATTAGTAAAAGGGTATACCTTTTAGGTCTTGGGCATGAGTTGAAGAAGTTTCTCATTATTATGGTAACTCTTGGTTATGTTATAATATTTTTTTTTGTTTTATGCTGAAATCTTTTACTTAACTTATAGTTGTGTTCAAATTAAATAGTATCTATTAGCATAATCTTAAGTTATTATTTAAACACATTTTGTGTAGAAAAATTTTAAATTGATCTTAGCCAAATGGAATCGTTATCTCAACATTTTTTTTTAACAGAAACTAAAAATTTTGATTGATTAAAAATGGTTGTAGCCTAGCGAGGCGTACAAAGGGGAATTCAAAAAAAGAAGGCTGATGACCTCTATCAGACCAGTCAACCTTCTTATGAGTGCTTTGAGAAGTGAATCCCAAATGCTTCTGATGCTATTTCGAGAAAAAAGATTGCTTGCAAGAGTAGACTCTCATGAATTGTGAGCAGAGAAGAATACAGAAACAAAACATTAAATAGGCGGAGAGGAGAAATGCCCCTTAATGAAAGGATCCAATTTTTTCTGGGAGCCCGAGCTGATGTTTGAGGCTGCTTCGTTTTCTCTACATTCTTTATTTGTATTTCGCCCTCTAGTGAGAGGAGGAGAGGGAGCTGAAAAGTCTTCAGATTCAGAGGTTCCCTCTAACGAAGGGACCGGAAATGCCAATCTTACCTGGGATGGGGTCTCGTAAACCAAAGCATTGGGATATTTCTTAGAACCTGAAGAAGCAGGTTTTGGAGAAGCTTGTTCAACTGCCTCCAAGGAGCCAAGGGGACCAGGGATGCCCTGCTCCTGGACATCTGCAACTTCAGATTCTTGTGCTTCATCTTCCTAGAGAACTTCAAAACTATTTTTGTTTTTCAGCCTTGGAGTATCTGCAAGAGGAGAATGATCTTGAGGAGAAACCTTGTGCTGAGATGCTTGAGGATCCTTTCGCCGGGGAGGACAGCGTCGATTAGTAACCGCCTGGAACTCTGTATCTTTGGATGGTGGGGGATTTGCTGGTTTCTATGGTTCTGCAAGCTTAGGGCAGCTTTTGCCGAAGTGGCCGTATACATGGCAGAAGTTGCATTTGAAAGGGATCTGCTCATAATCCAGATCTTGAATGTGGCTCCATTCTCCTAATGTGAGCTTTAGGGCCTCCGGGAGACCTTTTTCTAGATTCACCTCTACGCAAATATGGGCATATGTGTACTGACCCCCTTTTGGTTCTGCAGTATCTAGATAGCGTCCTATCTTATTACCAATATCTGTCAGAGTGCTTTTTCTCCAAAGATGAAGAGGGAGGATAGGGAGTCTTACCCAGACTGGAGTGGTAGTGATCTATACTTTTGGGTTAAACCCCAGAGACAATGGGGCTAAGAACAGACCTTTCGAGCCCATGAAGAAAGGACCCGAATGAAAGACTAGGTCTCTCTCTTCTTTATTTGAAGATAGGAATACAAAAAACCCTCGACCAGCTGCAAAGAGAGAGACCTGTCCTTCCAGAAGAGGGTTCCAATGTTCTGTGATCCAAAGCTCCACCGCCTTCTTAGGGTTGGGCCACAACCCTGTGAACTTACCAATGAGGGCTTGCTCAGAGAGGATGAGAGATTTTTGGCATGGATCCGTAGGAGAGAGCTCCAGAGAAGGGATCTCGTCCATCTTTTTCACGAACTTGGATGAAGTGTGAGAAGCTTCCTGAGGAGTGACAGCTTGAACAAGGGCCTTGAAGCCGACGAGTTGGGCATGAGAGCCCTTTTTTGAGAGAACTCCATGCTCAAACCACGAGGAGAAGCAGCAGCCAAAGGGAACCCCATGCTGAGGCACGAGAAGGGACGGCAGCCAACGAACCAGCCAGAACTCGGCTCTACGTAGCAAGGGAGGCGGCATTACCTAAATCAACATTGAATTATGTTGTTAGTGACATTTATTCAAGTTGACTTGTTCTCCTTAGATGACATTACAAAATACGAAAAGACCTTAAAAAGGAAAGACTAAAAACATAAAAAACTACAAATATAAAATTATTAAGGCTAACAACTAAATCCTTATCCCTCACATACACACCTTATTCAATACTTCACGAAGACCATGATTCAACTAAAAAATGGACACAATGTTCCATCATATTGATATATAAAGTTGGAAACAAAAGTAATATTGTGATTTTTCCTTTTATGTAAGCTCTTCAAATCAATTTAAGAAAGAAATATTAAGAGTTATATATGGATACAAAACAAGATTAGAGTTGAAGGCTCAATTAATTTTTGACCGTTTTTTTTAATTTTTAGGATTTGATAATTGTAATATAACAAAAAAATAATTTTTATTATTGTATGGATTTACTAGTCTTTAGAGAAAATATTAAATTTTTATGAAAGAACTTAGGAATTCTCTTTGAGTTCAGTGTGTTGCTTATAGATTTTATGAAAATATAATTTCTAATTTTAAAATTAATTAAGTTTGATACAAATATTGGAATTACACAATATTTTCCTTTACCTCCTACAAATTTACAAATTTTGGAACTTATATTAACCATAATTAAAGTATTTAGAAGAGATTGAGCCCATTGACACCCATAGTCAACAACACACCACAATTTTTTTACTTTATTATAATAAGTAAACCTTATTATAACAATTAAACTTAAATATTATAATAATTAAAACTTATTATAACAATTAAACTTTATTATAATAATTAGTTATAACATTTGTATATTATTTCATAATTTGTAAATTTAATATGAATACTTTATTTGTAATGAAATACCATTTTAATTATGAAAGTTATTTGAGTAGTAGTTATCATTATTGTTACATAGATAGATGTTTATATTTTAGAATTTGGGGTGGAGTAGTAAGTATGTTGTTCCTACATTGTCAAGATTGATTATATTCGTGTTTATTCTAAATTCCAAATAAACAATTATAAGAATGAAAATATCAAAAATAGCTCTTGAGTGGCAGGCAAGTAAGACATAACTTGTTCATAACACTTAAGTTGTGGCCCATATGTGTTCAAGAGCCACAAGTTAGATGGTTATAGTGGTCAATATATTGGCCCATATGTATTCAAGAGCCACAAGTTAGATGGTTATAGTGGTCAATATATTGGCCCATATGTATTCACATACCACAAGTTAGATGATTATGGTGGTCAATATATTGTCCTCATTAATTTTTAACTCATTACAATTCTTGAAAATGAAATAAGTACTAGTTGCATGATGATATTTAAATGCTTTATTTTTAAATTAAAAAAATATATATTTAAATAATTTATATATTGGAATTGTTAATAAATTATTATTTTACTTCTTAATTGAGGTTGTGAACTTTGAATTTACTCTTTTTTATAAAAAAGTTAATTTAATAAAATTTTAAATATTTTATAATTTGCATTTTTAAATTAAATAAGATATACATATATTTTTTAATTTTTTATTAAATTTGGCTATTATTTTATAAAATCTTAATTATAATTAAATAAATAAAATATAAATAGTAAAATTAAATAAAAATAATATTTGGTTGAAATAAAACTCATTATACTAAAAATATTTAAATTCAAAGATATTTAAGTAATGATAATTTTTTAATTAGTACTTGCACTAAATCTCATATTATAATAATATAAACTTATAAAATATTAATTTAAATATGTTTTAATGAATAATATTAAATTAATTAATTTTTCATTAAGATTAATTATTTTGAAATGAAATTTAAATAATCATTAAATATCTAAATGTATTTTAAATTAAATAAAATCATATTATATTATCATTATTGTTGTTATTATAACTCATAATAAAATAATTTTAATAAGATGAAAGACATTAAAAATTTAAGATGCCAACATCATTTCAGTTTTTAATTGCATTAAATTTCCAAAGTTTAAATAACATAATATTTTTATTTTTATTATATTTAATTATAAATTAAAAAATATCTAATTTATTTTCTATTTATTTTTTAAAAAATTTATGATATTTGTAAAGTTAATAAAATTCACGATTTGTATTTTATTATAGTTTTCTCCATGGTTAAGTTTTGCACATTATTGGATGTGGAGTAGCCTGTTGTGATTTTCATTTTTTTTCTTTTTTTACATTTAGGGAAATATGTATTTAAACATTGCTGAGATAAAGTTGGAGTAAAGGAAAGGAGTTAGTTGATAACAATATAGAGAGTTGGATGTGGGAAAGATGTACCAAAGGTAAGTAAAATTGTGTTAGTGTACTCGTACTATGTATTAATGGATAAGAGCATCTCTAACAAAAAAGTATAATGGTTCCCCACAGGGAAAGGAATATGGGAAAGCCATTGAGCTAAAGTTGGAGTAGAATATAGTGATAAGTGATAGCAATAAACTTGGGAGGCGTGGTCACACTGAGGCATTAAAGAATGACAGCCCCTCCTGCTAGAGAGTACAATAGCCTCTCAAAAGGAAAAAAAAACCTAAGTAGCTGAACTAAAGCTCTAATAAATTAACACGAGAGCCAGTATATAGCAGTAAACTTGGCCATGCTAGCCTTACTCTTAGATGTGAGAAAGATCTATCCAATTGCATTGCAAGCGACACTTGATCTCAAAAGGCATTAAAAGATAATGGCTCTTCCCTCAAAAAAAAATACAACTATCCCAAAAAAGAACTTAAACTTTTAGACAAATGACCCCACTGCTAGTTCACACCCTCAACCTTGACAATAATGTTTATACCAATGACATGATGAAGAATAAACTCCATACAAACCAACCCATTCACCTCATGGCAAAATACAGTACAAATACTGTATACTGTATGCACAGATTGTAGGTGTAGATGGATGAAATAGGCGAAATAAAATGGACAACACAGAACAAAATATTAAAACACATAAAATTTTCATTGGTAGCCAGATACTGTATACGAGCCATGGGATCTCGAGTTGGTGTTCGAACTCCCTTCGAATCTGGTTGGTGGGTGTGTTTTCTTTGAATCTAGTTAGTGGGTGTCATCTGATAATAAACTTCAAGTAAAACGGTGTTTGCGTTCAAAGCACATCTCCTTACACCTATAGTTACATGAATGATAAGGATAAATTTCAGATGGGAGATCATCATTAACGATGTTAGAGAAGAGTAGATACATAGTTGGTAACTGGATAGCTCTCTGTAATGGTTGAGTTTTTATAGAGTAGGTTTGATGTTATAGAGTAGGTTTAACATAACACAGAATGAGGAAAGGGAAAACGACTTTACCAGCTGATTCCCTCACCAATACCAGTGCTTGCTTCTCCACCACTTCCACCTCGCTAGCTAGTAGCTTCTATGCCGGTGCCGGGATCCGCATCAACCAGTGAAACTATTGCTGCTTCAATAGGTAGTGAAACTGCTGGGGATGCTGCCTTTGCTTCATTATTTTGCACCAGATTCAAAAGATCATTTACGATATTATTATGCGTCAAAGAGGCAAACCATACCTTTGTGTCTCATTCCTTCCTGTTAGTATACTGTCCTTGCTTTCCTATCATTGGTATAATTCTCTTTTTATGCATACTCATCCTCTATAATAGAAGATTCAGGTGCGCTAGAAGAAAATTATTGGACAAAAAAAACTGGAATCCAATTTGAATGAGAAACTGGACGTGTCAAACGAAATGCCGAAATTTTCAATTTGACCGAATCAACCGAATTTGATAACGCATCCAATCTCGAAAAAAAAGGAGGCTCCGTATACCTGTTCGAAAGAGAACATTAATGGCGTGCATTCACCATCTGGCATCTGGGCGGTCGATTTTCACCATCTCAGTCAAATTTTGATCGGTTTCAATGGAAAAACACCAGAAAGGTGGGGCGTTTTAGTTAGCCTTAATCGTACGCGCTTGACTTCGGGCAGGAGAAGTTTGGCGGGATGGCAATCCTTATATACTGGGAGACTTTCCCTCGGGAGGGGAGCCTGTCGACTACGGCATGCATTGGACAGGCTCCGACCGCGTGCATTGGACAGGCTCCCCTCCCGAGGGAAAGTCTGTCCAGTATATAAGGCGCTCCTTCGCGGGATAGTTATATATGGAACCACCGATCCTTTGCGCAAGGTAGAATATTGGCCACCTGAGGGAATGAAATGAGATATCCCTGCCTGGGACTGTACTGAAAATTGGTCAAACTTATTTACTGGACAGACTTTTCTTCGGGAGGAGAGCCTGTCAAATGGGCACCGTTGCATGAGAGATTCAAGGATGCTCATTTCACAGGCTCCTCTTCCAATGGAAAATCTGTCCAGTATATAAGGCCCTCCCTAATAATTAAGCAAAACTTTATCGTCAATTCTGTACTTAAATTTTAAACAAAATAAAGACAAGTTGATATTTCCATGATTAGGGCCAGAAAGTAGGTAAGGATGTGAAACTTAGCGTGTAAATACACCACCTTATATTGCATGTTACAGGTCACATTTTAGGTAAAAATTAAGTAGCGTGTCGTAGAAATATGATTGTTGGTTGTTGGATCCAGGCCTGGAATTTCAAATTCTATTTTCCAGTTAATTGGAAATTTGTTGACCTTCACATATTTTTGGTATTTATCACTTTACCTTTTATACATATCATAGCATGTCAATTTATTTTGTAATAGGCTGTACCAATCCCTTTCCAACCTTAAGTGATCCCCCGATTCTCTTTAGGTCAAGACTGTGACACTTGTTTGCATTATCTATTTACAGTTACCCTTCAAGTGTTAACAATGATCCATTTTTTTCATAGGGTAAAAACTAGTAAGGATGAATGCTCCAGTTGTAAATCAATTTTTATTAAAAATTAGTTGCAAGCCTTGTCTTTGGCTATTTCTTCTATTTCTTATTCTTTAATTATCTTGTCCTGAGAAAGATCAATTCACCTTGCGCTAACCAAAGAAACACACCACATGTGTAAGGGGTAATTATTTGGCGCATTTAACCACTCACAAACTTCTTCCATGATATTATAGAAAGTCTAATAAACAAAACTTGCACTAGCTCGTTCGATGTCCGAAAGTATAATAAACAGAGCTTGCACTAGCTCGTTCGATGTCCGCTTCCTGTAGTAGGCCGAAAGCGAGTGAGAAAAATAGGAGACTAATATCATCTATTCTTTTTCTCTCTTTTGCAGTAAGCGGGCCATCAGTTTGTATTGAGCCATCGTGTACCAGTAAAGGCCATTCTGGTTAAAAGAAGTGGGCCATCCCAGACATACGGGAGAAGGTAATGTGCGGTGATGTGTGAGTATAACATTTACCTGTCAAATACGTTCTGGAACGGAAAAAAAGTTCTATAAACGGTCAAATTTCAGGAATCGTTGGATCTTAACATTTTGAAATCTAACTTTTAACAATGAGCCTGCCGCAACAATCGGAATCCGGCAGACAAAACGCCCAAACCTGTTGGAATCCCGCAGACTAATTTTGATCTAAATCATAATTTCGAAAGTTTAAATGCTAATTTTAATGATCTTGATGGTTAAAATGAGCTATTTAATCTTTAAGTCAGTCTAATAAAATTGCAGAAATTGCAAAAAACTAATCGGTGTCAAAAAACAATCTTTATGTTATTTGTTGGACCATAATTTATATATTTTATTTTTGTGCTTCTTAAATTTGATATTACATTGTAATTTCGCTTTCGTTCACTTTACAATAACTTTTATAATCTCATTCTATAAACAAAAGTATACTATTACAAAAAATTATGAACTGTTCATTAAGCACCAAGTATATTGAATTAATATTAATAAGTAATTATAATTTGTTTGATCTGATCTCTACTTATAATGGTTTGATTTTCATTTTCATTCAATTGAGTAACTTTTATAATTTCATTCCATAGACAAAAGTATGACAATAACTTTTACAGTTTCATTCCATAAACAAAAGTATTAGAATAATACAGTTTAAAAAATATTATATAAATTGTTCATGAAACACCCAGTATATTCATTAATTTATTGAAGAATTTTGAATTGTTTGATCTGATCTCTACTTATAATTAACTTCTCACTTTCATTCAACTATAATTAACTTTTCACTTTCATTCAACTATCATTCAACTATCATTAACTATCTATAGACAAAAGTATTAGAATAATATTGTTAAAAACAAATATTATGAACAGTTCATTAAGCAGTCTCTATATTTAATTACTATTAATGAGGAATTATAAATTGTTTGATATGATCTCTGCTTATAACTAACACATCCACATAGTTTGTGGCTGGATCATGTCTATAGAGATCATGTCTAAAGTGGAATTACTTTTCACTTTCATTCAACTATCATTCAACTATCATTAACTATCTATAGACAAAAGTATTAGAATAATATTGTTAAAAACAAATATTATGAACAGTTCATTAAGCAGTCTCTATATTTAATTACTATTAATGAGGAATTATAAATTGTTTGATATGATCTCTGCTTATAACTAACACATCCACATAGTTTGTGGCTGGATCATGTCTATAGAGATCATGTCTAAAGTGGAATTACTTTTCACTTTCATTCAACTATCATTCAACTATCATTAACTATCTATAGACAAAAGTATTAGAATAATATTGTTAAAAACAAATATTATGAACAGTTCATTAAGCAGTCTGTATATTTAATTACTATTAATGAGGAATTATAAATTGTTTGATATGATCTATACTTATAACTAACACATCCACATAGTTTGTGGCTGGATCATGTCTATAGAGATCAAATGGTTTAGAGGTAGTTAAACAGTTAAACAATGGATATAGTTAAACAATTCGATATTCTTCTAGTTTTCTGCCATGAATTGTTGGCTATCCATTTATCAACTATGAGTTATCCCTGCATTGCTACTAACTATGCATTCATGAGTTAGTTACCAGTTATTTTTTATATTCCTTTTTTATAATTGTTTATTTTGAATTTTGAGTGACTGGGATAAAATCAATCTTTACAATACACTCCTCTCTGTTTCATCTTTCAGTAATCTTCCAACAAATGAAAAATAATAAACTGTAGTCCACCCCAAATCTCAAATAAAAACCTCTATCCATTTAATTACTTAATTAAATCAAATTATATTCTTATACTAACAACAAATGCTTATTAAAAAGCTAGTTTATAAACCATTATACAGAAATTCAATAAACACTCTACAGCAGCTAGATACGATCTCCACCTTGTTAATTGAATATTTATAACAGACAATATCACACTGAAACATAAGATCTGACATTGCATACAGTCCAACATTAATCTCAAACTAAAGCTATGACTGCACTCTTAACTAACCATAAATGTATGCTATGACATTAATGTATGCTAATGCATACATTAAAACACGACATAAAGCTATAGCGCTCTTAACACAAACATAAATATTTACTGGAGTTGATCTTAACCTAAAGCTATGCCAATGTAATAATAAAACCTGTAACGTAACAATAACAAGTCCCATAGTTTCTTGTCATTGGTAGCAATAAAAATGAAATTTCCTGGAGTTCTTTACTTCCCATCGCTTAATTATCATACCTGCAACAACTTCCCATCGCTTAATTATCATACCTGCAACAATTGATTCTTCGTTGTATCATCAGGGAACGCAACTTGATTGTCGTGCAGTTTTTGCATTTCTTGAACAAAAGACTCCAAATTCATGTAAGAGGATCCTTCTTTGTCCACAGCAATTTTAGCAAGCTTACTCAGCTCCTCGGCTCTCCTTCTCATGGCCGTTCCTTGTTCCTCAGCCAGAAGCATGATGACAGCTCTGCTTACTTCCTCTTCATCAGGAACACCGCTCAGATCCAAACATATCTGAATAGCTATCCCCAGACGTTCCACCAGTAGCTTGGAGTTGAAGGGCTGTTCTGCAAACATGGGCCACGTGATCATGGGGACTCCGGAGCTGATACTCTCCAGCGTAGAATTCCACCCGCAGTGACTCAGGAAAGCGCCCACTGAAGGGTGCGAAAGAATAAGCAGCTGAGGCGCCCAACCCCATATGATCAGCCCTCTCTCTCTGGTCCTCTGTTCGAATCCCTCTGGCAATCCCACGTCGCAGGCAGTTTTCAGATTAGCCTGAGGACATCTGATGGACCAGACAAAGGCCTGCCCGCTGGCGTCTAGGCCGGAAGCCAGCGCCCGGATTTGTTTCTCATTGAGGAAAAATTGGCTTCCCAAACACACAAAAACCACAGAATTCGGACGTCGAGAATCTAGCCATTTCAAACACTCGCCCTCATCGATATTTGCCGCATTGGCGCGGCTGCTTCTAATTTTTTCCTGATTGATCCGGCCAGTCTTGTCTAAAACAGCCGGAGGAAGTAAGGGACCGATGCTCCACACAGGTTTCCCCGTCAAGCTTCGAATGTAATCGATCCCCTGGGATTCCAGCTCGTAAAACGTATTAATAATTATGCCCAGTCCCTCCATGCTTTCGTTAATCTCCTCCCTCAGAAAATTCCAGAGGGGATGAGAATCCGGATCCCGCCACGAGACAGTCAATTCGGACTTGCGCAGCCTGAGGCCGAAGATGAGCTCCGAGAGCTCAAAGAACTCATCCTCCTCGTCCTGCACGCTATTCTGCGGCGTGCTGTTAAAGACGCAGTGCATCATAGACATGCCGATTGCTCCGCAAGTGTAGAAAACGACGCTGGGGATCCCGAATTTGGCACCCGAGTGGCGAGCCCATCCCGTTGTCATGTCGGCAATGATGCAGCAGACTGGAGAAGGATATTCAGTATTATTCATCTGGCCGTGATCCTGCAACCATTCTTCGAATGCGCCCGCCAGTTTGTGGGAAGAAGCAGATAGCAAGGGGACGACGTGCATGGGTACATTGTCTGTGTTGTCGATTCCTGGGGGCACTCCCTCGATAGGAGGCATGGGAATGGATACCAGCCGGATCATGTCCAGATTTGAACCGTCGACCTCAGGCTGGAGACGTTTCGCATTCCCCGGGGTTGTTATAAACGAAACTGCCAAGCCTCCACTCGAGGCGAGAAGCTTGGCCAGCTGAAGGAATAGAATGAGATGGCCCTGAGCCAAGGACGGGACTGCCACTACATGGGGTCTTCCTTCTCCCATTATAAACAACTTAACTTAGCTTCACTGCAAGTGCAATAGAATAGTATTATGAACAAGCTTGCAAAGTGCAATACAAAACTGGATTGGCCTTTCTGTATTTAAACGAAATTTGAATCAATGATGACATGATTTACACGAAATTTGAAACCAGCTGATTGGCCTTCTGAATCAATCATGGGGCCATAAAGTGGGATATGGGCTAACCAAAACGCTCCGTTTTCTTCGGAGTAAGCTAGCTATGGAGCAATCCTCCCTTATCCGACGGAGGAGGAGCAAAGTTAGGTTTAACTTTGCTCCTCCTCCATCCGATGAGGGAGGATTGCTCCATAGCTAGCTCACTCGGTTTTCTTCTACCTATTTTTTACAAAACCACTTCTGCCCACCACCGGTTGTCAATATCGAAGTTGTCTACTGCCCCTTACCTGACATGTGTATCGAAGTTGTCTTCTGCCCCCCACCTGACATGTGTCTCGGCTGACTTCCATTGAACGCGAGCCTGTCACGTGCAAAGATTGGTTGTAAAGGGCGAGCCTTCCATTGAACGCGAGCCTGTCAAGTGCGAACAACATCTATCCATACTCATCCATCACATGAGGTTTGGACGTTCATGGTATCCACTGGCGCGTACAAATATTTATACTAATTTGGTCACCTCCAATATAGATAGATAAACTCTTGTAGCATAGCATGCAATTATGTGTGCAAATTTTTTGAATGATTTTATATAAGATATTTTAGTGTTCCAAAGATATTAACATTCAGAAGAATAGGGATATTCATATATTCACCATGATATACACCCTACACGTCTAGTTTTTATTGAGGTGTAATATTTTATTTTCGATTTATGAATACTAAAGTTTTACATGAAATAATAAAAAATATTTCTTGATGAAATAGAGTTCCCTTTATTAATTTTTCCATATTTAATGGAATAGTTCTTTGCGTCTATTTTTTAGATTTAATAAAATATTATAAAGAATTACAAAAAACTCAATGTTGTTTAAGTCCTTGTAATAGAAAATTTCCAAATTTAATGAAATATGTGTTAATGGATAACACGTGGTTCATATCTTTTTCACGTTTTCATTAAAGTGGGGATTGGGCTAACAAGAACACTGTATGATAGGATTATCATCAAGCTTAAGGGTAATCCTCATTTCCTTCAAGACACCTTCAATCCATTTTATGTTAGTAAAGAATAATGGAAATATGTCCTCATATTCCTTAAGAAAATAAATTGTCTCAGATACAGTTTTATCATCCTAATAATTGCCTAGAGTGGAAATTTTAGGGTTGTTGTCTTTCCCCATGTTAGATTTCTCTAAATTTTTGGGTTGCACATAAGAAATATTAATATCTTATTACTTTATTCCTTGGAGTTTACTGGATCCTATATGGATCAAGATCATCTTGGTTAATATTTCCACAATAGAGAAACAATTTTACAGTATGATACCTAGGAATTTGTAGATGAAACAATTCCTTATGCAAGGAATAAACATGTGGGTTCCTTTCATTGCGCAACTTGTCATCCAATAAGGCCCTTTTCATCATCTTCCTAGCACTAGTAATATGTTTATACCTTCCAACAAAATAAAAGACTTCACAAAACTGAGTTTGCAATGTTTTCCAGTCCCAAGTATGTCTTCAGTTTTCTTCATGTAAGTACCATAGTCGAGGCATGGGACTATGATGTTGAATAAAATTATGGACCCAAATACCATATGGTAGTGCCTACTTCCCATGGTTATGTATTACATTCCACAAATACAAGAGGATTATATTTTTTGTTATAAATATCCATGTCCAGAGAATTTTGCAATTCATTCATCATATCTTCATCTTTTCTTGTACAAAAGATCTCCTTGTTCAACTGTCGAATCTTCCTATTTTCATGCCTCAATTGTTGCTTCCACCGTTTCTCTCAAATACTTGAATTCCTTGGTATTCTCTTAGCCCATTCTTAGTATTCAAACTCGTCCCCCATCATCATCAAGTCTTTGTCAACTTCCCCATCTCTTCAATATCATTTTCTACCACTCCCCATTAAACAATTGCTTCTTCCATAATATACGACTAATTACATTAAATAAACCTCTTTTCTAGGATTGACATTTTGATCCACAATAAATTTCTTTGACCAATCTCACACAACCATTTTTCTTAAAGTCAACTTCCTCATTTGGGAAGGATTGGTGATTTTCTACAACAAAATCAATGATCGTCCACTTATGGTATTGTCTACCCCAAAGTCCATGACTATCGACGGTTGTTGATCTAACATATGCAATGTACTCAAGTCTCAAGGGGGCCACTAGATATATTAATGGCATTGATTCTCGTACATAGGGGAATTCGCAAGTCATTTTATCCACTTGTATAGTTTCATTGTAAACTTGCACCAAAATATTTCATATTGATCTCGTGACGGCCTATCATACAATACAAAATTGTCGTATCTTGAAGAGTTCCCTTTTCTCAGTAGGGCCTCTTGTAGCGCAAACTCTTCAAATCTCATATCCCACTAGTCTCGAATATGAGACTTCTAGGTCACTCTATTCATCCAACTAGGACTTCCCTATTTGGAAACACTGTTCCAACAACTAAACCATTTGTTGGCGCAAAAAGATTAGATATTAATGTTATGTGCCATAGACAATAAAGGATAATTGTAGTCTAGATGGGTTGGCATTAATTCCATTCTTCCCTGGGAAGAAAGATGTTTAACCCAAAGTGTTACTAGGACCATGAAAAAGTGAGGGAAGTACTAATGAAGAGATAAGGGAGGGTTCTTAGGATTCATATTAACTATTTATTATACTACACAACAACCAAACAAAATTATCCTCCTCTACTAATCATGCATTGCAAGTAAAAAGAAAATGCAAACAGGTTCAACGCCTACACATATCCAGCATAAAATGTTGAGGGGGCACAAACACTTCTTATTTTCATTATCCAAAATAGATCATGTTACAAAGATTACAATCTAGAGACATTTGTGTCTCAAAAGCATCCCGTTGGTTACTAAACACCACCTATTACATTAAAGAACTTATGATGTATTCTTCTCATAACCCTTAATTACAAAACTCTATCCTTACACCCAACCATGCATGTTTAATGAGAACCGTTTCCTTGGGATCCTCTTCCCTTTTTATACTAATCATGTGGTTATTTATTACAACATCAAGGTAATTTCCAACTTTGAGTTGTTTCTATGTGTGCATTAACTATCAATCATATCTTCTTCCATGGCCTCTTCTTCCAACATTTTCTATATTGACTACTTTACATATCGTCCACAACCTGACTTTACATATTGTCCACAACCTGGTTTGCAAAACAAAGTGGCCAACAACCTCTACCTCTAAATCTCACTATTTCTTTCATATTAACTCTGTGATTTATCCGGATGTGATCTAAGTGGAGATGGAAGGATACTTCCAAACATACTCACTCTCCATCCTCTACATAATAGTAACATATACAAAACACACAACATAATTAAAATGGGAACATTTGATTATCTTTAAGATATGCTTTCTATTATATTAGATATGCCTAAGCTCCATAAACCAATTACAAACTATACACAATTAGCACAAGTGTAAAAAACCCCATATAGTTTCACAAACAACCTATAATTAAATTTAAGTGAATTTTTTTTCCATCCAAATGAGAAATTTAAAAAAAAATATCATATCTCAACACAACAATTTACAAAAGGATCAAATAAATAAAAACAACATAAAATTGTAAAACTATAATTAAAAAAATGTGTTTTATTTTATTTTATTTATTCATCCAAATGAGAAATTTTAAGAACTATCATATCACAAACATAACCATTTACAAAAGGATCAAATAAATAGAAACAACATAGAATTGTAAAAAAATCATAGATAATTTATTACAAACAACCTACCATTGTAATTGTAAAAGAATCACATATAATGTACTGAGAACAACCTACAATTATAATTTAAAAGAGACTTTACCAAGTTTCACCCTCTACAACCATTTAAAAAAAACACCATAAGGTTTACTACAGAATGCATTCCACAACCTTACAACACAACACATCAATGAGCTGTAGCAATAAATAAATAAAAGCTGTCGCATGTACAACAACGCATCAAAATGTAAAGAACATCAAAATCTAAAACTTAAACAGTGAAGTTTTACAGAAACACATCGAAACTGTAGTATTTTACAGCAACACATCAAAGCGGTAGCAGATGAAAAAAATGTAGAAATAAGTTCAATCCCGGTAGAACTTGAATTGCGGCTTCTTTTGTGCTTTGCTTTGGTGCAGGCCATTGGGGTTTCTCCTTTTCTCCATACCTTTCCTTTCATTCGCATCCCATGGTTTTGGATTTTTCTCGACATTGTTGCGATTTTTTTTTCCATTCACGATGGATGGTGTAGGATTTTTATCCACATCCATACGGTTTACAGTATCAACTAGTTCAGTATTTTTTCCCTGTGCTATGGTTGGATGCTTAGTCTGTATAAATCTTTCTGGAAAATCTTCATGTTTTTTGGTTGCTTTTTTCAGATCCCAAGAAAGCGAACTTTTCTCATCTATAATTAATGTCTCCTCACAATGAGTTAATTGTCTTTGCCTATTTCTCTTTTTCCTTAAACAATTCAGAGTGTTTCTCTTCTATCACTTTATATTTCTTGACAGACTCTGTATGAGGTGATTCAAATTCTCTCTTAAGTCGTCCTTTTCCTGCACTATGTTGGCATTTGTTTTCTGCAACCCTACAATTGTTTTACTCAACTCTTCCACCTGGTTGATAAGTTTGACATTTTCAACTATCCTTTCTTGAAGACTTTTATCCCTTATATCAAGCAAACAACTCGTACTATGAACCTCTTTTTGTAATATTTCATTATGTTGTTTCAGAGAATTGTTTTCTAGCTTGGATTGTTGAATCACATTAGAGTGTTGCTTGACATTTTCATCCACATGAATTGCTTACATGTATATATATTCACATGATATATGTAAAACTCTCTATCTCATTGATATAAAGATCAATCATATATATATAAGAAATGTTATTATAGTTATGTTGTTATATTAATAATTAATAAATAGTTGAATTGTTAAAAGTTAAAGGATCAAATGAGCCTTTCTTATTTCAAATGAAATTTTATTGTTATTTTAGGAATTAATTTTTAATATTAATATTTCTTAAATTTTAAAAAGTTGAAAATTGTAAATATATTTAAGTATTTATTGAACTTTACCTTATCAATGGCAATTCACAAAAAAATATCTAGATCAACCTTTGATGTGGCTTTCTAATGATCCTTATTTCAAATTAAAAAATGTATACTAATACAATATTAAATCAATCTTTGATGTGGCTTTCTAATGATCCTTATTTCAAATTAAACAATGTATATTAATATAATATTAAATCAATCTTTGTATATTAAATCAATCTTTGATGTGGCTTTCTAATGATCCTTATTTCAAATTAAACAATGTATATCAATACAATATTTATTAATATTAGATGAACTAAAATAACATGAACCACTTATTGATCCCGCCGTCTACTAAGTCACTTAGAGGAAAGTTATGTGAGTCACTTTTCCATTTCATCTATTATAGAGGACTCCTCATTATCAATCACACCACCTAAATCATAGATGTGTTGAGGATGCCAACTCCTTATGGGTTATTATTGGCATTCTTGATGTCCGTGGAGTAATTTACTTGCACATATGGGAAAAACCCAAGAAATCTATGACTCAATATAACTCAAGAGAGTTTGATTCTATTTTATGCCCTAAGAGAAATCCAATTTCAACTATATGTAAAGTGTATAATTTCATAGTTTAAAAATAGATTTTTTCATCGGAAAGAAAGGGAGAACAATGTGTTATAAGGTGTTGATTATAGTAATGGTTAGGTCGTTACAATATTAAAATCGTAATAAGTTCCTAAAGTGAATTTGTTAGAAATTGAATTAGATATGTATACATATATATACATGTATAGATAATATATATATATATATGTGTGTGTGTGTGTGTGTGTGTGTGTGTGTGTGTGTGTGTGTGTGTGTGTGTGTGATATTGCAGAATGTATATTGAAGAGATTTTAATTCTCTTACTTGGAAAAAGGCTTAGCAGACTGTAAGCCTTCGTGAAAGCTCGAAGAAGGATATGTTCCTTCCATAACCATGACAAACCAGTTAGGTTGAGGTCGTAATGGCGGTCATTCCACTGATAAAAACCATCAATAAAACTAAGAAACAAAAGACCTCCATTAAACTGATTGTGCAAGGAACGAGCGAGACTGTGCAAACAACCATGAAGGGTTGAGTCTTCTTTAGCCAAAAACTGCTACAGACCAAAAAAATGCATAAATAAAACCCTCAAACATATTAAAGATGCATTTAAACCCTTGGAAAAACCCTTGCAAGAGATCATGACAAGTGGAGGGCTGAGATCCCTCTCAGGCCACCAACCCATTCATTCAAACTTGCCATTGAATGCACCTGGATGCAATGCCACCTCGTAGCCAAGGCAATTTTTTTAAACTTAGTTCAAGTCATCAAGATATGCACTGGTATGTTCCCTTTGTACCTCCATTTAAAATTTATTGCAAACCAACCCTTGTGACATAGCACCGACGTATGTATGGAGATGGCTAGGGTCACGACTATCGTTATTGCTATCACCATAGTCCCAAGTCTTTAATTAAAACTTTTAACCAAGTCTTGTTCTATGCTTCCAACTCTAAACCTTTAATCAATACTCTTAATATACCCATTTTCCATTTTGTTTTATGAGGGTAGGCTCATTAACGAAGAATAGTGTCACACCCCCAGTTTTGACCCCATTTGCATGATGTATAAAATGTAATTAATCATGGTGAGGAGCTCAAGGCAAAATCCCCACCATCAATTTGGTCGTGTATGTTTCAGCAATAGGGGTAGTTGCCGATGGTATGTCGTGCTATCCGGCACATTATAATGTGGCATCATGTAAATACGCACATCAAATAAAACTAAAACCACAACCAGCTATGCCAGTACAACGTTGAATGAAAAGGGCAAGGTTCCAAAGGATAAGGGTGTGGGGGATGTCAAACCTTGGTCTATGGGGGAAAAACCCATGTGTTGCCACCTTGTCTTGTTTGCCACCTTCCCTTGTCTCACCCAACCGTTTTGATGTCTTGATGGAGAATGGCTGCTGGTGGTTGGGGCAGTTATTGTCTTTGGGAGTGGGGTGGTAGGACTGTCAGTCCTTTGCCCACACGCCCACTCCACCCACGACCTTCCATACACTCCACTCCATCCCTGTCAGTTCACCTTCACGACCGCGTCTATTGAGGCTCACGGAGAGTAGTGGTCGGTTCACCCTCACGCCTGGAGAGTTGTTTGCTCTCGCGCAGGTAGTTGGCCTGGTCTTCAGTTTCACGGTTGTGATCTGTGGAAGTTCCCTCTCACGCAGGGAGTGCAGTCTTGCTCACGTACCTCCAATTCGCATCCTCTCTGTGGGTTGTTCACCTTCACACAGGAGGAGAATTCTTGCTCATTCTCACGAACAGGGATTTCCTGGTTTTATCCACGTGGTTTTCCTCTGCGGACCTGCGGATGGTTCGGCTATATCTTTTCCTCACGAGCTGATTCGTGGGGTCTACATTGTTGTTGCTCATGCACGGATCGAGAGACTGTAATTTCTCCCCAGTGCGGTCTATGTAAGCCTTTCTCCAGCGACTTCGACTATGTAACCGGGGCTGTGGTTTTCCCCAAGTTGCTGGTAATGTATGCGGATATGTTTTTGGGATTGTTGTTTTCCCATTCTGGGAGTGGTAATTGTTGTTATGCTTGGGTGGGGGCTGTCTATTATGGTCTGCATTGAGTTTCCCATGGCTATGGGGAGTGTTGTCATCATCCATTGTGGACTGTGGAGCATTGCTATCAGCCATGGTGGGGTTGTGGTTGTTGGTGCACCCTAGTTTGGGTTGCTGTTGAGTTGTTTTGGCCACGTTAAGGCCAAGAACAACTCTGATTTTCCCTGTGGGCTTGAGCTGTGACTCATTTTGGTTTGGGGTTGCCACCCTATTGGTTATGCCTTCATCATAGAGCTGTGAATGAATTCTTTTGCTGTTGGTATGCAGTGGTTGTTCCTTGGACTATGCTGGTTTGGCCGATCGGTTGAGGGCCTAATAAACCCAGCTGTGTTGGTTTGACTGATTGTGTCCCTTGACTATGTGTAAGCCTACCTTGACCCCTATCCTTGGAGGAATCATGTCCATCTCGGGGGTGGCAGTGTGCTGAGAGATTGATGAGCACGCTGGCCTATGGTTGGGTGGAACGTTGTAGCAACGTAGCTGGTTGCAGGCGAGTTCTTCATTGAAAGATAAATGTTGTGGTTACTTCATCTCTGCAATTATATTGATGTCAAATGAATTGTAATGAACATGTTGAATGCTGGAATTGTATGTGTGTTTGCTTCTGCTGTATGTCGATGTTTTATGCATCCCTGTATGCTGGATTATGCATTTTCTTGTATGATGGAATGCATCTTAGTATGCATTTGAATGTATGATTGAAGAATCTATGCATCCTACTATATATGTTTAAGCAATTTAATATCAGCATTTAATCCTTTTTCATGATTCATGGGGTTGTTGCCTCTGTTTGGTGTGTTGGTTGCGTCCTCTTCGCCGGTTTAAGGGATGGGGACATGACAAATAGTTAGGACAAGCCTTAGATTTTAGGATTAGGTCCTTAGCAACTCAAACTTTTAAAATAATCATAAAGCACTAAAAACATCACCTTGGTGATTTGCTATATAATCGTCATCACCTGAACATAATGCCACAAGTGGCATAATCTGTCTATCGAACATAGAACCGATGCAAGATTAAATTTGCACGCATATTTACTTGTGACGACAAATATAAGATGCTACGACCAACATTTACATGTTACAACAAAATAAATGAATATTACAGTAAAGGAAAATAAATTGGATTTTATAGGTGTGTGACAGAAATGCAAGCACTGTATATGCATAAATAGTTTATTTGCAGTATGATATATCTTAGATGCTTATGGAAATTAAATGAAGATAACTGAATTTAACTATGAAAATCAATTGCATCACTAAATTATGTATTACTATATCCACAAATATCATAAATCAAGTTGTAGTTTTAAGTGTTAAATTCTTAGGATCTGAATCTTTCTACAACGATGCTCTATTTTGGTATAAGAAAATGATTTAGTGAATGAAAATGAGAGCAAATGAAAATCAAGCTTTAAAAAACAAGCTTAAACAATTGAGCAATGACCATGTACTTAAACACCATCATGCTACTATGACCTTGCTATCACCAAGCTGTCTTTTGACATGTGTAACTTTGGAACCTCTTCTTTCCATGAATCAAATGCTTTAATAAAAGAAAAAAATACTTGCATAAAATAAACACACCTGCATAAAAATGTAAGACTACCATAATCCATTTGGAGTGACCTCAATTTTTCCAAGAATAAGATATCAAACTAAACTACAACATCCTAAAACTTAAATCGAAGCATACAATTTATAGAATCAAGGCATGTTATTTATAGAATTGAAGATTGAAAGGAAATAAAAAGAACCTTTATTCATTGCTTGATAAGTTGCACATTTTATTCAAGAGTCCCCCCCTTTGGAATAGAGAAGACAAACTTATTTATACATGAGTTTTCTTTGAAACTAGAAATGTTGAGATGTGAATTTTGATTTAGAGGTCAATTTTAGTTTCTAGGTTTTTCATGAACAATTGTGTAACAATTGGTAAGAATTCAATATTGGAAATGGTTGCTCACTGTAAAGATATGAGTTGGTAACAACTCATTCTTGGGAATGGGTGGAATATTCCCATTGTATTCCAATACCACTTGATGGTTCAAGGTTGTTTTGATACTATCAGATAAAATATATATAGGATTGCTTGCATAGTCCATTTTAGGAAGGAATTGGAGAAAATCCACTTTCTTGTGGATGTAGCAATATGAAGTATACTGAACCATGTTAATTCTTTGTGTCTATGTGTGTGTTGTTTTTTCTCTTGTTTTATTTTATTTTTACTTAACTACAATACATTTGTCTATATATTAAATTCTAACAACTAGTATCAAAGCAAGGTTTTATGTGAACACTTGTATAATGGAGGAGACAAACAAATGGAGAACCAATAAATTCATAGGACTAGATTTTTTAGTGTGGAAATTGTAGTTAGAACCCCTTTTGATCCAAAAGGACCTTTAACTCATGCTAGAAGGGAAATAAAAAAAATTCAACTACGATTTTAGAAGACGATTGGGACAAACTTGATCGAAAGGTTGTAGCTACAATTATTCGCTCTTTATCAAGCAATGCATTGTTCAATGTCTCAACACAGATCATAGAAAAGGGATCATGGGATCATTTATCAAACATGTATGAGATGCCCTCTGCTTCAAACAATCGTTATTTTTAATGAAGAAAATGTTCAATTTAAAGACACAAGAAAGCGAGATGATCACAATCACTTGAATGAGTTCAATACCTTGACAATTATTGTCAGTAAGCATCACATTAGAAGATGAAGCCAAGGCTATGATGTTGTTGTGTTCATTTCTTGATAGATGGGAAGGATTTGTTATGATTTTTAGTGACTCGGTATCTAGCTCAAGTTTTGTATCTAGTAAGAAAGTAAGTATGCTAAAATTTGATGATGTTGTTGGGGTTCTTCTTAGTGAAGACATGAGAAGGAAAATTCAAGGTACATCATTTTGATATGCTTTTGTATCCAACGAGAGAGGGAAAACACGTGAATGAGTGAAGAATAATAAGAGGCATGAAGATCAAAATCCAGAGAAAAAAAGGATAGTTGTTGGCATTGTGTTAAGGAAGGACACCATAAGAAAGATTGTTGGTTATTGAAAAAACAGAGTGTTGAAAACCAATTTATGGATAATGTGGAAAATAAAACTTATGAAGAAGATACAAGTTCTCTTATCATATATATAGAAGAGGCCACTACAAATGTTTGGGTACTTGACTCAGGAGCATCATTTCATGCAAGATATTGCAAAACTTGTTTTAGAAATAACTAGGCCAATAATTTTGGAAAAGTTTATCTTGTTGATGATGAGCCTTGTAATATCATTGGAAAAAGAGACAATCTGATAAATATGAAAATTGGAAATAGTTGATTGCTAAAGAATGTGAGACATGTTTCTCAATTGAGAAGAAACTTAATCTCTGCTAGGAAGTTCCAACACAAGGAACTTCAACACAAGTCATAACTCAAGCTACACTGACAAGCACACTAAGAGATCAGCAAACTCTATCGACAATGCCATCGACAAGTTTGAGGAGGTCAACATCGACAAATCCAATAAATACAAGAAGTCTGTGTGAAATATATGAGGCTGATACACCAATTTCATTCTTTTTTTTTGCATTATTTTCTCAAATAGATGATCCTCTAACATTTGAGGAAGTTGTCAAAGATTAAGTATGGGCACAATCCATGGATGAAAAAATAGAATGCATTGAGAAGAATCAAACATGGGAGTTGGTAGGTGTTCCAAAAGATAAGAATGTGATAAGCGTCAGATGGATTTACAAGACCAAGCAAGATGTTGATGGGAATGTGCAAAAGCACAAGGAAATATTACTTGCAAGAGGGCTCACATAGTAGTTAGGTATATACTTCAATGAAACTTTTGTACATGTTGCACAAAAGGACACAGTCAAAACAAATTTGGCCATAGCTACACAAAACAAATGGCATGTTTATCAAATGGATTTTAAATATGCATTTTTAACTGGCTATCTAAAGGAAGAAGTATATGTGGAACAACCACAAGGAAATTTCCAGGACAAGAGCACAAAGTATACAGGCTGAAAAAGGCACTTTGTGGTTTGAAGCAAGTTCCTAGATCATGGTATAGTCTCATTTGATTCCTATCTCATCCAGAATGGATTTCACATGAGTGAAAGTGAATCTATTCTTAAAAAATGGAGTTGGCTAATCTCTAGACCATTTGCATTTTTTTAGGCAAGTGGCCAGAATCAGGCAACATGATTTGTTGTTGAAAATGAGATTTTCGGTGTTAAAATTGCAATTTTTCTTGAAAAATGGATTCAAGACACTTGAGTATCCTTGAGGCACCCAAATTATGCAATTCCAATCACTAAAAACTATCGTTTAAAAACTAGTCCAAAATCATTTAAAAACTAGCCCAAAAAACTAGTTTTTTAAAAACTATCGTTTAAAAAACTTCCACAGTTTTTTGGCCAAAAAACTAGCCCAAAATCATTGGGAGAAGAGAAACTCTGGACCAGGAGGACACATCTATCTTTCGGATATTCATTGGTACAGTTTTAAAGTAGGCTTGGGTGAAGACACAAACAATTTCTCTGAACTAAGTGTTGTGAGAGATTGGCTGTGGAAAAAGAGGTTAAGAATTTGCATATATTTGGTGACTCTCTTGTCATCATCAAGAATATAACTAGAATTAATAGGATACATAACATTTAGTTAGGTCCTTTCTTGGAGGAGGTTCAAATTTTAACTAAGGAGATGGATAACGTGGCTATAAAACACATTTTTAGGGAATGAAATGTAATGGCAGACGATCTTGCAAAGGTTGGAGCTCAAATGCAGAAAGGAATATGGGTATATTCTTGAACATAGCGATTCCATTATTGATGGATCCTTTCAGGGTTTATAAAAGTATTGTCTTGGAAACAAGGTTGTTTGTGGACTTTGCTAGTTGAATACTTTTGTGAAGATCAATTTGGAGAGGTGTAAATTTTGAAAATGTGAAGTCTTTATCTAGAAAAGACATATATGTGATACTTCTAGGTAGGAGGTTTTTAATGATACATATTTTGGAAAATGATGAACTCTAATGAAGATGAATCATGAGATATAACATGAAATATACGAAAAATGTAACTTTCTTTTAATAAAAAGAAGATTTTTTTTTCTTTCTTTGTGGAAAAAAATTAAATAAAATTAACCAAACACTATTAAATATTAAAATTAATATACTAGTTACATTATTTTTGACTAATTAATCATTGTTGTAGAAATTTAATTTCATCCTAAGGGTGTGTGCAAGAAGTTGAGGCTCTCTTTTGGCGCATTAGATGCAATACAAAACTGAAAAAACAAACATCCATCAACTTGCATGGATATTTTGAGACACTTACACAATGAATATTGCGATCAGTAAAAAACAAGAAATGTAGGAAATTGAATGACCTTTCCAAATATATATATTTTTTCTATTGAAAATGTTGTTAACTATCTAAATTTAGATAAATTTTAACGGGCACTTTTTATTTTTGTGACAAATTATAGGGTATATGTTTTTGTGGGTGCAGCGTCTGAGTGTCTAAATGATGGAATAAACTTACGAAAACCGGTATACATATAGAGAACATATAGGACTAGTGCATGACTATTTTTCCAATAATAAAAATATATATATTTTTTAATTACCTAAGATATCAAACCTCGAAAACGGTACGTCATTTGTGGGTGCAACGTTTGAATGTCTTAATACAATTATTTGGAAATGGGTTTTTTATAGCATGTAGAGATTGGTGTTCTTTAGTGCACCATACAATTTGTTTTTTAAATGGTTGAGAAACGAAAGAGATATGGACAAAACACTACCAGTGTGTTTTTTGAGTTGAGGAGTGATGACAGAAGATAAATAAGAAAAAATAGAAAAAATTATGTATTCTTGTTAAAATTTACATATTTAGAATCTGCAAAAAAAACCATATCTGTTTCTAAAATATCATAAAAAATGGAGGTGTGCAGCATAATCAGACGAACCACTAAACACGAGCATATTGAAAATTTGGATATAATGCTGAATTAGCCATGGTTTATCATACTCCAAGGCACAGGCATGTTGAATCCGAAGCAAAGTACAAAGCAGACACATAGGCATAGGAATTCCACAAAAGCATGGGTGGAGGCTCGAACTTATCATTTGGAGGGAATAAATTTTTGAATTTAAAGAATACGCGAGCGCGATTTAGCTAAACAAAACACGTGTGCGTTGTATAGAAACAAAACGCATGCCCGTTATGTGCAGATAAATCGCGTGCATGTTTTGTAAAACCAAAAATAGCATTCATCATCATCTTCATCTTCATCATCATCAACATCAACATCATGAACATCATCATCACCATCATCATCATCAACATCATCATCATCAACATGATCATCATAATCATCATCATTGATTTGTCGGATCTCAACTTGAGTGCATTAAAAGTTTTTAAAGAATGTGTGTACCAGTTTGCTTAATTCATGAAACAGCATTAACAGAAATTGAATTCTTTAAAACATAAATGAAAAGCAAAACTGATAAATAGATGTGGGAAAAAACTCAAAAACAGAGAGTCACAAACAGAGTTCACCCCCTTCACTGGGCTACGTCTCCGAGTCCCTCTCCAATGGGTACCGATCCAATTAATTTCTTTAAAATGGTACAAAAATGGTTCTAGAATCAACTTCAGCCACTGTAAACAGAATGTTGTACAAAGTCTTCAAGACCTCTCTTCTGGAAATTACAATTAGCCTTCAAAAGGAAAAGAAAGCTAAAATTATAACAGAGAATGTCGACTTCCACAACAACAGCATCTAGACACTTCACAGCAAAAATCTCAGTGCTTCTTTTTTTTTTATCTCTGCAAGCTTCTCATAACAAAAAAGTGATGCTAGGTGCTCTAAACAATCTGAACCCCCCTTCACTGTGGCCGGAATTGTCTATTTAAACGTTCAGTGGGGAGGGTAAGTAACGGTCTCGACTCGTCTTTTCATATTCCATATGCTATCTTTTAATTTCCGTCAAAACGTTTCAACTAGCTGTACATATTATGTTACATTCATTTTTGTTCTGCTAAATGTGGCAGCGGTTCCCAATGGTTCCATCTAATACCATATATGGTATTACTATCCCGCCACACAATGGATATCCGTCACATTTAGAGCTGTTCCAAATGTTATATCCGCTGTCGCAGCATATAACTAAACTCCACAAATGTCGCAGCATATAACGGTTTCATATGTGAACTTCGCTATATAGCTGATCCGCTGTCGTAGCAAATGTGACCACGCACCCTCATCTAACCGCCAGAATAGTACCATTTAACCGTGCACAAGACCGCTAGAGGGTATAGACTTGACCGCGCAGGATTTTCACAAACCATTCGAGGTCCCCCCTTGACGGTGCGCCAGACTGCCAAAACGTTGCCAACTAACTACGCAATCATGTTTCAAACCATTTTATATTATCTCTTGATGATGCACAAATCCCCATATGCCAAGTCTTAACCATAAGACTTGACTGTTCGAACCATGCGATGTTATGTCGAACCACGCACCATGCGATGTTATGTCGAACCGTGCACCATGTGATGTTATGTTGAACCACGCACCATGCAATGTTATGTTGAACCACGCACCATGCGATGTTATGTCGAACCGTGCAACCCTTTGCACAAATGTTAAATGGTAACCATAAGACTAATAACCATTGTACCATATTGGATCAGTGTAATTTTTGAAGATGAATAATCCACTGGATCATTCCTCCCCATTGGAGAGCTTTTGGACCACCAAAATCCTAAGTCATTCTGCAAGTAAGTGAGGGTACATCTCCCTCACTTTTCCAATCTCCATCCATCTTGCTTTGCTAGGATGCATGCCTTTAATCCCCTCTCGAAGGTACTCAACATTCCCCCTTCGTGAAGTCCTTACATTTCTGTCAAGAATAACATCATCCTACAACTCTTTCATGTATTCAGGCACCATATCATCAACTAAAGGAATCTGTATGTTAGTTTCCTCATCCATGATCATAGGAGGCTCATACAATTTAAGATTCTCAACATTGACAACTGAATAGATTTGCATGTATGGAGGTAAATTCAAGCGAAAAGCATTAGTACCGATCTTTTCCAAGATCTCAAAAGGACCATACCTGATAGGCTTAAGCTTTTTACCATCACCCTTCATTCTTTCTTTGGTGATATGTAACCAAACTCTATCACCAACCTGAAATTGATGATCAACTCGATGCTTGTCATGCCTGGCTTTGTACTTTACCTGGCTCTTCTCCAACTGTTCCTGAACTGCCTGTTGCACCGTTTGGACTCTTTGAATGAATCGTAGAGCTTTATTTGCATCATGATGTCCATCCACTGCATCTTTTCCAAAAGAGAAGTCCATCAGTGTTTTTGGCAGATAACCAAAACAAGTTTCAAAAGGAGATATTTTCGTGGAAGAACGAACTACACGATTGTAAGCATGCTGTATATACTACAACTGCTCATCCCAAAGTTTAGGATGTTTACTGCAATATCCTCTGAGCAGCTGAACCACTGTTCTGTTTACTACCTCTGTTTGTCCATCGGTCTATGGATGGAAAGCTGTACTTTTCTTAAGTTTAGTATCCATAAGCTCCCATAAAGTTGACTAGAATTCTCCCAAGAACTGGTAATCCCGATCAGATACAATAGACATGGGTAGCCCAAAATGTACCGAAACATTCTGAAAGAATAGGTGAGTTGTTTGTTCAATAGTGATCTGTTTGTTACATGGCATTAAGATACACATTTTTCTAAATCTGTCCACAACAACATATAGGTAATCATGCCCTTTTCTAGACATAGGTAGTCCTCCTACAAAGTCCATAGAAATGCTTTCCCAGGGACGAGAAGAAACTGGAAGAGGTGTGTACAAACCCAATTTCCTATTGCTAGGCTTACTCGTTGCACACATAACACATCCTCGTATATATTTAGCTACAGTTTCTTGCATCTGAGGCCAATAACAGTGATTCTGCAATATTGTCAAACGTTTTACTTACACCAAAATGTCCTGCAATCAATGAACTATGTGCTTCTCGGATCACATGCATTCTCTCTTTATCTAGAATACAAAGTTTACCGAGATGATACAGGAGTTGATTATGCACATAATAGTTCTCTTCCTGTTTACCATGTATCAGTGATGCATATACATTCTTAAAATCTTTATCTTCTGCATACTGTTCAATGTAACTTTCATGTGTTAATGAACTGTTCTGAAGAATGATTGAAGCGTTTGTAGGCGGCCTCAATAACATGTCTGCTATCTTATTATGAATTCCCTTTTTGTATTTAATTACGATATGAATCTGTTGCAAGAATCCCATCCATCTTAAATGCCTACTTTGTTGTACTTTAGTTTGAGATTGCAGATATGGAAGTGGCTGATGATCAGTATGTATGACTGTTTCTTTTCCCATGATATAATGTTTCCACTTCTTCACACTCTATACTAAAGCATACAACTCTTTGTCATAAATCGGATAGTTACTTACCACAGTAGAGAACGTTTTTGAATGGTAACAGACTGGCTTCCTCCCTTGCATCAAAACGGTTCCCATGGCAAACCCACTGGCATCGGTTTCGATCTCAAATGACTGCTACAAATCTGGCAACATCAGAACTAGTGCTGTGCTAATCCTTTCCTTCAAAGTGTCGAAGGCTCTCTGATGCTTGCCTCCCCACTGGAAAATTTCTTTAACACTTGTCAACGCATGTAATGGAGCAGCAATGGAAGAAAACCCAGAAATGAATTTCCTCCAATACTGAAGCGCACCCAGAAAACTTTTGATTTCAGTAACGGTGTTAGGCCCTGGCCAGTTTACAATGACAGCAACCTTGGATGGGTCCACTCGCAGGTGGAATCCACCAATAATATGGCCTAGATATACTAAAGAAGTTTTAGCAAACTCACATTTAGACATTTTTACATAAAGCTTCTCCTTCCTCAGTACATCTAAAACTTTCTTCACATGTACAGTGTGTTCCTCCCAGGTTTTGCTAAACACTAGGATATCATCCAGATATACAATTACAAAATCATCAATGAATGGACGAAAGACATCATTCATGACCCGCATGAAAGTAGCAGGTGCGTTACAAAGCCCGAAAGGCATCACAAGCCATTCATGCAAGCCCTGTTTTGTTTTAAACACTGTTTTCCAGGCATCATTTTCAGCAACACGGATTTGATGATACCCACTACGCAGATCCAATTTTGTAAAGTAAGTTGCATGTTTCAACTGAACAAGCAAATCATCAATGCGAGGAAAAGGATACCTGTTTTTAATGGTGATTTTGTTAAGGGCCCTATAGTCAATGCACATCCTCCAAGACCCATCCTTCTTCGGAACCAAGACTATAGGTGAGCCACAAGGAGAAGTGCTTGGCCGGATGACCCCCTTCTCAATCAGCTCCTGAACATGCTTCTTGATTTCCTCATTCTGCATTACAAACATCCGGTACATGGCAATGTTCGGGAGTGGCACATCCTGCTGCAAATGTATCTCATGCTGAATTTCTCTCTTTGGTGGTAACTCTTTCAGATCTTGAAATAAATCATCATACTAAAAAAAAAATTCGATCAGTTCAGATTTATGTTTAGGATCACATCCTTCAAAAGATTTAGAGATCTCATTATTTTTCACCTTAACCATCATTAACACAAAATTCTTACTAGCATTTTCCAGTCTCTTCATTTGTCCTACAAAGACTATTGGTAGATTTTTTTTTGTCTTATGTGCTTGTACAATATATTCCACGCCATCTTTAAAAAGATGATACTTATTCTGCTCTCTATAAAAGACTGCTTTTCGGTCATACAAATATGGACTCCCAAGTACAATTCCACAAATGTCAAGTGGTACTACATCCAATTCTACCTCATCCATGAACTTTCCAGTAATTGCAAACTTTAATACACATTTCTTTGTAACTTGCAACTATGTATCATTAGTAACCCAACCAAGAGGATAGGGTTTTTCATGAGGCATAGTAACTAAATGCAATTTCTTAACCACTTCTTCAGATATCAGATTTACTTGTGAACCACTCTCAAACAATGTATCAATCTTTGTGTGATTTGCAATGACACGAACATGAAACAGTGCACTTCTATTTTTATCATTTTTCTTAGAAGTAGATGGCAGATTTGTACTTGCACTAGAACTTGATTTTGCATCAATGGGAAGTGAGATACTTTTATTCTTACCATGGATTCCGACAGCTGTAACCTTTGTTTCATCACCTAAGTTGGATCCCAAGTCTTGAATAATTGCTGCAGTAGCTTTTGCTTTGCCTTTATCTTTGTTTCCTCCGTACTTCTTTGGCCTTAACTCCAGATGAAGTTTCCAAAACTTAGAGACATCATGTCCCTTCTTATAATGCGAACATGTAGGCTTTTCACCCTCTTTCTTAACAATAGCCATCTTCTTTTTCCCCTTATCTTTACCTTTCGATTTGCTGTCAAATTTAAAGGATTTCTTCACAAAAGTATCATTAGCATGCTTACCCCTAGCTTCTAAATGTGTAGCTTGAACACATACATCATCCAAATTACTGGGGTTAAACATCAACAAAGTATGTCTCAAATAAGAATGCATGCCACCAATGTACTTAAGAAGAGTTTCCTGTGTATCTAATGAAACATTCAATGCAATAGCCCTCTTTCTGAATTCATGAGTATAGTCTTGAATATTTTGTCCTTTAGCTTGTCTAAACATTTGCCAACTCATGGTTAATTGTTGAATATGTTCTAAAGGATAAAATTGCTTCCTTAATACTTCAATGAATTCATTCCAAACTGAAATAATTTTACTGTTCTTTCAAAGATCTTGCTGAATCTTGCTCTCCCACCAAGTAAGGGCCATACCACTCATTCTCAAAGTGGCCAATTGAATCCTGGAAGGGTCATCATTAATGCCCTGCACCGTGCAATATACTTCAAGCTGCTTGATCCAATTGTCTAACTTTTCAGCATCTAAATCTCCATTATAAATTGGCAATTCGAATTTAACATCCAATTTGAAATAAGGCATATTAGGATTTACATTAACATTATGTGAATGAGAAGCATGGGAAGAAGAGAAAGTTTGATTAGTATCAGGAGGATCACCATCACCTCCTACTCCTTTACCCTTTTCTTCCTTCTTCACTTCTGCATCTTTGGATGAAGATCCTTCTTCTTTCTTCTTCCTTTTTGCTCACTCATCGAGAAGAATTTCCATCATGGATTTCATACTGATAAAAGCCTCCAAAAACTCAGTTTTAGAAATAACAGGTTTTTCCCGTTTTGTATGTCCTTCTTCTTCCCCTCATGGAGAAGACATGGTTCTTGAGAATGTTCTCCTTGAGCCAATCTCAGGATCTCTTTCAATTAATTCTCCTTCACCAAGATTTAACCTGGACCTGGTAAGCATTCACAAACTTGCACAAGCAGTTAACCTGCTCTGATACCATAACATGATCCATCGGATCTCAACTTGAGTGCATTAAAAAAATTTTAAAGAATGCGTAAACCAGTTTGCTTAATTCATGAAACAACATTAACATAAATTGAATGCTTTAAAACAGAAATGAAAAGCAAAACTGATAAATAGATGTGGGAAAAAACTCAGAAATAGAGAGTCACAAACATAAGTTGATAACGTATTTCACCCCCTTCACTGGGCTACGTCTCGAGGTCTCTCTCCAATGGGTACCGATGCAATTAATTTCTTTAAAATGGTACAAAAATGGTTCTGGAATCAACTTCAGCAACTGTAAACAGAATGATGTACAAAGTATTCAAGACCTCTCTTCTGGAAATTACAATTAGCCTTCAAAAGGAAAAGAAAGCTAAAATTATAACAGAGAATGTCAACTTCCACAGCAACAGCATCTGGACACTTCACAGCAAAAATCTCGGTGCTTTTTTTTTATTATCTCTGCAAGCTTCTCATAACAGAAAAGTGATGCTCGGTGCTCTAAACAATCTGAACCCCCCTTCATTGTGGCTGGAATCATCTATTTAAACGTTCAGTGGGGAGGGTAAGTAATGGTCTCGACTCATCTTTTCGTATTCCATATGCTATCTTTTAATTTCCGTCGAAACGTTTCAACTAGCTGTACATATTATGTTACATTCATTTCTGTTCTGCTAAATGTGGCAGCGGTTCCCAACGGTTCCATCTAATACCATATATGGTATTACTATCCCACCACACAATGGATATCCGTCACATTTAGAGCTATTCCAAATGTTATATCTGCTGTTGCAGCATATAACTAAACTCCACAAATGTTGCAGCATATAACTGTTTCATATGTGAACTTCGCTATATAGCTGATTCACTATTGCAACAAACGTGACCGTGCACCCTCATTTAACCGCCAGAATAGTGCCATTTAACTGTGCACAAGACCGCTAGAGGGTATAGATTTGACCGCGCGGGATTTTCACGAACCATTCAAGGTCCCCCCTTGACGGTGCGCCAGACCGCCAAAACATTGCCAACTAACTACACGATCATGTTTCAAACCATTTTATATTATCTCTTGATGGTGCACAAATCGCCAAATGCCAAGTCTTAACCATAAGACTTGACCGTTCGAACCATGCGATGTTATGTCGAACCACATACCATGCGATGTTATGTCGAACCGCGCACCATGCGATGTTATGTCGAACCGTGCACCATGTGATGCTATGTCGAACTACCCAACATGCGATGTTATGTCGAACCGCACGACCCTTTGCACAAATGTTAAATGGTAACCATAAGACTAATAACCATTGTACCATATTGGATCAGTGTAATTTTTGAAGAAGAATAATCCACCGGATCATTCATCTTCATCATCATCATCCTCAACATCAACATCATAAACATCATCATCACCATTGTCATCATCATCATCCTCAACATCAACATCATAAACATCATCATCACCAAATGTTGTCATCGTCATCCTCATCATCATCCTCACCATCATCATTATGAACATCATCATCATTCATCATCATCATCCTCGTCATCATCATCACCATCAACATCATGAACGTCATCATCATCATGCTCATCATCATCCTCATCCTCATCCTCATCATCACCTTCATCATCATCGTCATCAACATGATCATCATCATCACCATCAACATCGTGAACATCATCATCATCATCACCATCAACATCATGAACATCATCATCATCATCCTCATCATCATCCTCACCACCAACATCATGAACATCATCATCATTCATCATCATCATCACCATCAAAATCATGAACATCCTCATCATCATCAACATCATCACCATCAACATCATTATCATCATCATCATCAACATGATCATCATCATCACCATCAACATCTTGAACATCATCATCATCATCCTCATCATCATCACCATCAACATCATGAACATCATCATCATCATCCTCATCATCAACATCATGAACATGATCATCATTCATCATCATCCTCCTCCTCCTCCTCCTCCTCATCATCACTTTCATCATTGTGAACATCATCATCATCATCCTCATCATCATCACCATCAACATCCTGAACATCATCATCATCCTCATCATCCTCATCATCATGAACATCATGAACATCATCATCATCATCCTCACCATCAACATAATGAACATCATCATCATTCATCATCATCATCCTCATCGTCATCATCACCATCATCATCATCATCCTCATTCTCATCATCACAATCACCTTCATCATCGTGAACATCATCATCATTCATCATCCTCATCCTCATCATCATCATCACCATCAACATCATGAACATCATCATCATTCATCATCATCATCCTCATCATCATCACCACCATCAACATCATGAACATCATCATCATCATCCTCATCATCATCATCACCATCAACATCATGAACATGATCATCATTCATCCTCATCATCATCCTCATCATCACCTTCATCATAGTGAACATCATCATCATCATCCTCATCATCATCACCATCAACATCATGAACATCATCATCATCATCATCATCCTCATCATCATCAACATCATGAACATCATCATCATCATCCTCATCATCATCCTCACCATCAACATCATGAACATCATCATCATTCATCATCATCATCCTCATCATCATCATCACCATCAACATCATGAACATCATCATCATTCATCATCATCACCTTCATCATCGTGAACATCATCATCATTCATCATCCTCGTCCTCATCATCATCATCACCATCAACATCATGAACATCATCATCATTCATCATCATCATCCTCATCATCATCATCACCATCAACATCATGAACATCATCATCATTCATCATCATCATCCTCATCATCATCATCACCATCAACATCATGAACATCATCATCATCATCATCCTCATTATCATCATCATCATCCTCATAATCAACATCATGAACATCATCCTCATTCATCATCATCATCATCATCATGAACATCATCATCATCATCCTCATCATCATCACCATCAACATCATGAACATCATCATCCTCATCCTCATCATCATCATCATGAACATCATCATCATTCATCATCATCCTCATCCTCATCCTCATCATCATCATTACCATCAACATCATGAACATCATCATCATCGTCATCCTCACCATCAACATCATGAACATCATCATCATTCATCATCATCATCCTCATCATCGTCCTCATCATCATCACCATCAACATCATCATCATTCATCATCATCATCGTCATTCATCATCATCATCCTCATCATCATCCTCATCATCAACATCATGAACATCATCATCATTCATCATCATCATCACCTTCATCATCGTGAACATCATCATCATCACCATCAACATCATGAACATCGTCCTCATCCTCATCAACATCATCACCATCAACATCATGAACATCATCATCATTCCTCATCCTCATCCTCATCCTCATCATCATCATCACCATCAACATCATGAACATCCTCATCATTCATCATCCTCATCACCAACATTCATCATCATTCATCATCCTCATCCTCATCCTCATCATCACCTTCGTCATCGTGAACATCATCATCATCACCATCAACATCATGAACATCATCATCATTCATCATCATCATCCTCATCACCATCATCACCATCAACATCATGAACATCATCATCATCACCATCAACATCATGAACATCATCATCATCATCCTCATCATCCTCATCATTGTGTGTAATTTATTTAAGTTTACTTTCTCCTTATAAATTGGATTTTGGATTATTAATATAAAATGATTTTAGTATACCTTCTTGCTTCATAATCTATTTTCAATTATTTATGAATAACTAGTTATGTAACATAAAGTTTAAATTTATCATTTTCTTATAAAAACAATAATAGTTTAAATAAATTTTCTAAATCTTTTTATTTCATTTATTTATAAATGAATATTACCTCACCAGGTTTTAAAATTTAAATATGTCACATTTTTAAATGATAATATTTAAATTACTACATTTAATTATTTTAGTTGATATTGTAATTACATTTAGCCGTGCATCCACCCCATTAACTGTGATTAAACATATCGTGTGCACATTTTGGTTATACAAATCGCGTGCGCGTTTTGTTTATTCAAATCACGTGCGCGTTTTGAGACTGTTAAAACAGTGAATTGTCATTGTTTGAGAGCAACTTCACTGTGATTTACGAAAATTCCGATTAGCACGCATTATTTTCAAGAGCACGAGCCTGCCTATGAAAATACTCACAATCTACACCATCTCCATCATTCTTTTTGTTATGCAGGTGCAACATTGCGGACATCTTCCATGGTTGAGGAGCACACAGGATAAGATATCAAGCTTCAATGTCATTTCACGGTGATGGTGGATATAACTTTCATTTGCTTATTATTTGAAAGAGAACCAAAGGTAAATTTTCCCATTCATTATTGTTTTGATGGGAAATATGAACAATTGAGAAGGAAGATTGAAGCACCTTGAAGGATCAATAGTTATAAAGCAAGCTAAAGGTTTGGAAGCTTGTAATTGAGGAGCAATAAAAACAAACTATATTGATATTGATCATTGTGGTGATGGGGAATGTACGTAACCGAGGAAGAAAATCAGCAAAGAAGAAGAGACCTCAAGAAGTCATCGAAGAAGAGAAAGAAAAGAAAAGAATAGACATGATGAATCGGAGGCTTTCTTTGGAAACTAATCCAAATCCAATTATAGAGGATACAGCGGTTCATCCTATTAATCCAACACAAGAAAAAATGAAGCATTCACTAGAGGGACCTTCAATTTCCACAATAGTTGTTGAACAAGCACCCCATGGAAGTATTCAAGAAGCAAAACGTAGGTGCTCATTAGGGGATGTTTCAAATCCCACATCAAGTCAAAGTGATAAGTTACCATCTCAAGACGAAGCTCATGAAGAGGCAGTGTACATGAAGCCTACTGTTGAAGAGACGTTGGACATGGAGCCTACTGTTGAAGAAGAAAATATTAATCGGACCATCGATGAGGATGTTGGACTTGCACCATCCAACTACCAGGAAGAGAGTGAAGGACAACAAGTTGCTACTGAAACGCCAGAGCGTATTGTTGATGCA
>LPNX010994424.1:66220-81364 GCA_001517045.1 Pseudotsuga menziesii
AATTCACGAGTGAAATCTCCTCCCCTCAACCTAAATCAACTCCTCTAACAATCCCAAGCAGTTAACTTGCTCCAAAACGCTCCAATTGGCCTTCGTTTTCGCGTTCTTGATTGTTAAAATGGGCCGCAGGTTTCGGGCCTGTGTATTTTTTTTATTTTTTGTTTTCCAAATCACGTATGCATTTTATAACTGCATATCGCATACGCATTATATAACTACATATCGCAAGCGTGTTTTGTAGTTATATAACACGTACGCGATATGTCTTCCTATCCTACATGTCCCATGACATGTCAGGCTCGGGTTGAACCATACCAAGTGCTATGTAGCAGAACCTTGATGTATTTTTTGGTAACGTGATCTTGTTTTTGAAAACCAGGATTGCATCTAAAAGGTCCCTCATCTTCTTGCACTGACCCCTAAGTGATGTGGCCAATAATGTTTTTTTAATTTTAATTTTGTATTCAATAATTAATTTTCCACTAAAATTTATGTCTTGATATATTTTACCCATTGAAAAAATATTTTATTAAAATTAACAAATTTATATATCATTATAAAGAAATTCTTTTTATTTTTAAACATGATAAGGTTTTATAGAAAATTTATGTGAATAAAAAAAACTAATACATAATTAAACCATATTAATTTATAAATGAAAGGTATAACTTTTCCATAACAAATATTTTTTTTTTGTTGGTAAAGTGGTGGAACCCTCTTGACTAGCAGTTTGCCATTAGCTGCATCAACCCTTAACATGGTTGGATTTTTGGTATGGGATGGATTAGAATGGACGGCCTTTCCACTTAGAAGGCTTATTAACCATACCCAGCCACCAACTATTTTATATCTCACTAATAATTCTTTTTCTTAACAAATATTAATAATTATTATTTAATTATTATAAATATTAATAATTATTATTTAAAGATAAGTTGTTTTTAATATAAAAATATATTTATAAATACATAATAGAACACATAAATTGTTTTTTTAATATAAAAATATATTTACATATACATCTAGTAGAACAAATAAATGGTTTCTTTAATATAAAAATTTGTTTATAAATACATCTAGTAAAACAGATAAGTTGTGTTTTTAATATAAAATTATATTTAGTAACCTATTCAAATAGTTACGTGTTGGTAAAATGTAAATAAAAAAAACTTCAGCCCATATTCCTCTGCTTGAACTGTCCAGTTAAAAACAAACTTTATAATTCTCACATCATAAAATCTGCATGTCACCCATACCCACCCCATACCTATATTCCTACCTTAAATACCAAACATAAAACTCATATATACCTTAAATACCAAACATAAAGCTGATATATTATTACTACCTTAAATTCCCAACATAAAGCTATGCTACCAGTACATATAATATTCCTACCTTAAATCTTAGTACATACATTACACATCCCACATTAATCTCAAACATAAAGCTATGCCACTGTAGTACATGTCAAACATCAATCTATGCCACTGTAATAAGAAAACCTGTAAGGCAACAAGAACTTCATTTGTAATACTGGATGTTGTGCGCTTCAATTAAATGACAAGTCCCATAGTTTCTTTATTTCCCTTCCCTTTTGAGACCTGCAACAGTTGTTTACTCATTCATTGCAGTTTTTGCATTTCTTGAACAAAAGACTCCAAATTCATGTAAGAGGATCCTTCTTTGTCCACAACAATTTTAGCAAGCTTACTCAGCTCCTCGGCTCTCCTTCTCATGGTTGTTCCTTGTTCCTCAGCCAGAAGCATGATGACATCTTTGCTTACTTCTTCTTCATCAGGAACTCCACTAAGATCCAAACATATATGTATGGCTATCCCCAAACATTCCACCAATAGCTTGGAGTTGAAGGGTTGCTCTACAAACATGGGCCATGTGATCATGGGGACTCCCGAGCTGATGCTCTCCATCATCGAATTCCACCCGCAGTGACTGAGGAAAGCACCCACTGAAGGATGCAAAAGAATGAGGAGCTGAGGCACCCAATCCCATATGATCAGTCCTCTCTCTCTAGTCCTCCATTCGAATCCTTCTGGTAATCACACGTCGGTGTATTTGTAGGCTTTCAGATCTTGCTGAGGATCACATCTGATGGCCCAAATGAAGGCCTGTCGACTGGATTCCAAGCCTGAAGCCAGTGTGTGGATTTGCTTCTCATTGCGGAAAATTTGGCTTCCCAAACACACAAAAACCACAGAATTCAGAGGCTGAGAATCTAGCCATTTCAACCACTCGTCCTCATCGATATCTGTCGCATTGCCCCGGCTGCTTCTAATTTTTTCTTGATCAATCCGGCCAGTCTTGTCTAAAACAGCCGGAGGAAGTAACAGACCGATGCTCCACATAGGTTTCCCCGTCAAGCTTCGCATGTAATCGATCCCCTAGGATTCTAGCTCATAAAACATATTAATAATTATTCCCAGTCCCTCCATGCTTTCGTTAATCTCCTCCCTAAGAAAATTCCAAAGGGGATGAGAATCCGGATCCTGCCACGAGACAGTCAAATCGGACTTGCGTAGCTTGAGGCCGAAGATGAGCTCCGAGAGCTCAAGGAACTCACCCTCCTTGTCCTGCACGCTCTTCCGCACCTGCTGTTAAAGACATAGTGCATCATAGACATGCCGATTGCTTCGTAAATGTAGCAAATGACGTTGGGGATCCTGAATTTGGCACCCGAGCGACAAGCCCATCCCGTTGTCATGTTAGCAATGATGCAACAGACTGGAGAAGGACATTCAGTATTATTCATTTGGCTGTGATCATGCAACCATTCTTCGAATGTGCCAGCCAATTTGTGGGAAGAAGCAAATAGCAAGGGGACGACGTGCATGGGTACGTTGTCTGTGCTATCGATTCCCGGGGGTACCCCCTCAATAGGAGGCATGGGAATGGATACCAAATGGATGTCTAGATTTGAACCCTCGACCTCAGGCTGGAGACGTTTCGCATTCCTCAGGGTTGTTATGAACGAAACCGCCAAGCTTCCACTCGAGGAGGCGAGAAGCTTGGCCAGCTGAAGGAATGGAATGAGATGGCCCTGAGCCAAGGATGGGACAACCACAACATGGAACTTTCTTTCTCCCATTATCAACACACTTGTACAAGTGCAATACAATATACTTATCAAGTGAGCAAAACTGGATTTTCAAGTCTGTATTTAAAGAAATTTAAAACTAGCAAGGTTGTAAAAGTTAGAGATCAATAATTAGCCTGCTTTGTATGCTTTAATGTGATGGTTATGCTTTAATGAGATGGCTGTTGAGCAAGAGGTTGTTGGATCTTAACCATGTTGAGATCCAATTGCTTGCTGTGCAGCTGTTGCATTAAAGGCTGCTTAGTAAGTTAGTTAATTTTCTTAGTAAAATAAAAGATGTGTATTAAAATGGAATGCTTATTTTAACTAATCTACATTTGAATAGAAGTGATATGTGTTTAACAATTCATTCGTAGGTTAGAATCTAATGTATAATGTGGTTTTTTATAATGTTGTTATTTTAAAAATTTTCAAAAATATTATTAATTGATTGGTTGCTAAGGCAATTATTAACATAAAGATTTAATGATTTTTTTTAATTAATGTAAACATATTTTGCTAGGTCATGGTATGCTATGTTATGTTGTTTATTAAAATTTTTATGGTTTTAGGCTTGCAACTTTAATCATATTTAGAGGGAGCTTGGCTATACCTTTTTCTTTTCTCATATTTATTTAACACAAATAAAGGAAGGCAACCATGTAAACAAATTTGTTATATTTGTTGTTTATTAAAAGTTGTACGGTTTGTATATTAAAGATTTCATGTTTTTAGATTTGCTAGTTTCCACATACCTTAGTGAGCCTAGTTATACTTTTCCATGTTGTTTATTTCTTAACACAATGAAATAAACAGCAACATAAGAGTGCCAATTCATTTTTGTGAATGTGATATTTTTTTTTTAATATGTTGTGTTATGTTTTAAGTTATGATGTCCATTAGGTTTAAAACCAAATACACAATCTTTTTAGAAAAGTCAATAAAAAAGTTACTTAATTTTTTTGTTTGTTTCAAATTCATGACTAAATTAAAGATAGCTATACCTTTCCATGTTGTTTATTTCTTAATACAATGAAATAAACACCAACACAAGGATGCCAATTCATTTTTCTAAACATGGTATTTTTTTTTATATGTATTGTGTTATGCTAAGTTATGATGTTTATTAGGTTTAGAACTCAATACACCATCTTTTTAGAAAAGTTAATAAAAAATTTACTTTAAATTTATTTTGTTTCAAACTCGTAACTAGGTTAAAGATTACTGAAAAAAAACATGTCTTGACGATGAAAAGGGAAGCATGTCCCTCATAGTAAGCTAGACACTCACTTGAGACTCACAATGAAGAAATTTAATTAATTATGTGCCCACAAAAATCAAAAGTGCTTTCATGAGACCCAATAATATTCCATCCTAAGGACCTAATAATATTCCAACCTAAGGAGAAAATGTTGAAGTGATGTAAAATGCATTTTAAAAATTTATTATCTTGGATCATAGATTTTATAAAGTGAATTATGATTATGAGAATGCAGCTTTATATGTTTTGATGTCATGTTTTTTATTTACCTTCTACATTTATGAGTATAAATATTGGATTTTTTTTTAAATTTTAATATTTTGTTTATTAATAGGGTATATCTTTTAGGTTTTGGGCATGAGCTGAAGAAGTTGATCATCATTATGGTCACTCTTCATTAAGTATTAATGTTTTGAACTTATTTTCTTTTGTTTTATATTTAAATCTTCTACTTAATTTATAGCTTTGTTCAGGTTAAACAGTATCCATTAGCATAATCTTAAGCAATTCTCAAAACAGATTTTGTTTAGAAAAACTGTATTTTGATCTTAGCCAAATGGAATTACTATCTCAAACAATTGTACATTACCTAGATCAACATTGAATTATATTGGTAATGACATTTATTCAAGTCAATTTGTTCTCCTTAGATGACATTACAAAAGACAAAAAAACCTTAAAAAATAAGACTAAAAACATAAAAAGCTACAAATATAAAATTATTACTTGTCTAACAACTAAATGCTTATCCTTCACATATGCATCTTATTCCATACTAAAAACATAAAAAACTACAAATATAAAATTATTAAGACTAAAAACTAAATCCTTATCCTTCACACCTTATTCAATACTTCACTAATAACCATGATTTAACTAAACAATGGACACAATGTTCCATCATATTAATATATAAAGTTGGAAACAAAAGTAATATTGTGATTTTTCTTTTTACTTAAGCTTTTCAAATCCATTTAAGAAAGAAAAATTAACAATTATATATGGATACAAAACAAGATTGGAATTCAAGGCTAAATTAAATTTTGACCATTTTTTTAGTTTTTAGGTTTTCATAATTGCGATATAACAAAAAATATTTTTTATTATTGTGTTGATTTACTAACCTTCACAGAAATTTTTTTTTTTGTTTGGAAGACCTTAAGAATTCCCTTTGAGTTCAGGTATGTTGCGTATATATTTTATGAGAAAGTAATTTCTAAGTTTAAAATTCATTAAGTTTGATGCAAATATTGGAGTTACACAATATTTTCCTTTACCTCCTACAAATTTTGAAACTTATATTAATCATATATAAATTATTTAGAAGAGGGTGAATGCATTGGCACACAGCTTCAAGAACACACCATTATTTTTGTTTTTAATGTATGTTCATGACATTGTCTTTTTAGAACACAAATCTTGAAAACCTTGAATTTTTTTTTAAATTTATATGAATCATTTATAAAGTATTTAGAAGAGGTTGAATGCATTGGCACCAAACTTCATTAACACACCATTAGGTTTTTTTAATGTATGTTTATGAAGTTGTCTTTTTGTGCACACAAATCTTAAAAAGCTTGAAAACAAAGTAGAATACCCTTTAAAAATTTGACAATAAATTAAGTTTGGTAGTAATCATTGATATAACTAAAATAATGGTTTTAAAATCTAATAAATAACCAAATTTGAAATTGTATTCAATAGTCAACCTTTAAAGTTGAGCCACTTTTATAAATACTTAATTGTTGATCTCAATTAAAAAATTAATTGGAACCTTAACATTCAAATAAGAACATTTATTTCTAGGATGGTAGGTTTATTACATATTCAAATACTACTTTAAACAAACTTTGACATTTGAATAAAATATTTTTTTATATGCTTAGTAATGCTATTAATCCTCTATGACTATGAGGATTGAGGTGGAAGCATATGTACCATGAAACTTGGAATAAATTTAAGTACATTTAAAAATATTTTAATGTTAACAACTTTAGAATTGAAAACATTTCTTTCTACCTTAATTTCTTCATAAAAACTAGTTAAAACTATGAGATATACATGCGTATATAACCCTCCTATAATAAAACTTATAGTTGAAAACTAAAAATAAATGTCTTAAAACATTAAAACTAGTTTTTTTTATTTTATAAAAACATTAAATCATCCAAAATAAAAAATAAAAAATTATAACGTTAAACTTAAAAACTAACTCACCTATATTGCATAACTAAACAAAGAGAAATACTACATTATATTTAACTTAAATAATTTATAATTTATAATATTAATATTAATATTTTATAATTTATTTAGAAAAATATTTTAAACTATAGTGTATAAAGAATCTAGGATGAGGATGTTGGTCTAACACTATTGGGTGTGAATCGGGTCTTCAATTCTAAATAAACAATTATATAAAAAATAACTAGTAGCCATGCATGGATAACTCATATCTAATGAATATAGATAACCAATAATTAATGGCACATAATATAACATGAAGAATGCCCATGATAACATATAGATAGGCATGGATAACTCAAAGTTCTTTGAACAAGAAGAATATAAGGAGTACAAAAAATTCCAAAGTGTCTTCCATTCCATCACTATCTTTCAACTATTTGATCCCTATCAATGTTATCCAGCCACAAACTATTTGGGTGTGCTAGTTACGTGGATAGGTGATTATATTTTAGAATTTAAGGTGGAGTAACAAGTATGATTTTCCTAGATTACAAGAGCATGAGACAAATTCAGTAGTAGGTAAGTAAGAGATAACTTGTTTATGCCACTTAACTTGTTCTCACATCCAACATCAAAGCTAACAAGTTTAAGTAGTCCTTCCACTAACTCATACCCTCAACTCTTGAACATGAAGTATGGGGAATAAAACCCACACAAACCAACAACCTTGCACTTCACCCTTAAAATATTGTTTAATGCATTGCAATACAAAGCATTTTAGGAACTAACAACATGTACCTTTGTACACAGTGGAGCTAGAGTTGGAGTAGGTCACCGAGTCCAAGTATTTGTAGGAGTAAACCTAGGTGGGGGCTAGCCTTAGTTTGAATGTGAGAACAATCTCTTCAATTGCAAGTAGAAGTGTCACCGTGGTTGCACAAGGCATTAAAGGACTACAACACCTATCGCAAGAGAATACTACCATCTCCAGCGAGGAAAGGGCTTCCATCCAATCAACGAGTGCTGAAATATGTAATCTTAACAGTTAGATAGGTCACTTAGTTAGCTACTGATGGTATTTTCTCACCTATAGTATTCACCCATACCTCATAAAAACCAAACCCCACATCTACACCTCATGGCTGGCTAACACAGAACAAGTAAAACACTTAAAATTTTCATTGGTCGCCAAATACCGTGTACGAGCCATGGGATCTCTAGTTGGTGTTCGAAGTCCCTTCGAAACTGGTTGGTCGGTGAGCTTCCTTTGAATCTGGTTAGTGGCTGTCATGTGATTATCAATTTCACGTCGAATAGTGTTTGCGTTAACAACCAAAGAGTAGCTTACAGCCGACAACGTAACATAGAATGAGGAAGGGAAAATGACTTTACCAACTGATTGTTTGTACATATACGAAAGATGCCCATATGGGAAATGACTTTACCAACTGATTGTTTGTACATATACGAAAGATGCCCATATTTTTTTATGATAAAGTAGTTAATGATTGACATATTTTTTACCTTAATTTGTGTATACAAGTTATAGGTCAGAAGAAAATTATTGGACAAAGAATTGGAATCAAATTTGAATGTGAAATTGGACGTGTCAAAAGAAAAGCTGAAATTTTCAATTCGACCGAATCAACCGAATTTGATAACACATCTAATCTCTTAAACAAAAAGGCTCTGTATACCTGCTAGAAAGAGAACAATGGCGTTCATTCACCATCTGGCGGTCGATTTTCAATAGTGTGAACAATCTATGACATTTGATGTTTCAACAGGGAATCCAGAACTTCCACACTGCAGTTGATAAAATGCAACAATGAGAAAGTACGATAGAGCACACTTACTAGACGAGATCATCATTAATGATGGCAAAGAAGTAAAACGTTGTGAGCAATATTCAACTTGTTGGAGGTCATTTAAAGTATCTGTAATTGTAGCAGGTTTGATGTCGCAGGCGGCCGCCTGCTGGAGTGCATTACAGGTTTAATATTGTTGATCTAATGACTTAATGACATGCAACAAACTGAATATTACTAGTCTTGAGAACAATGAGGTTCATTCACCATCACGGCTATCGATTTTCACTGGTGTGAACAATCTATGCCATTTGATATTTCAACATGGAATCCGGAACTTCCACAATGCCGACAACAACAATGGGAAAGTAAGATGGAGTACACTTACTTGGTGATACCATACTCTATGAATGGTTGTTAGCCCCGCAGGGCCTCATGACAAGAAAAAGATCCAACTATTTCACGTGGCCCTTTCCTCTTGGCATTGAGTTTCTGGATACTATGTTGAAAAATCTATAGTGAAATGCAAGTTATATGAGTGAGCTTTACAGTGAATTTTTGCATATGCAGATCTATTGTAAGTAGCATCTGCTTTTGATAGTACACTTTGCTTTTGATAGTACACTTGATTTCGCTGAAGTTTTAACCTTTTAACTCATGAAAAGTGCAAGTGATATTTCAATGTAAATGAAGTCATTACTTTTAATCTTTATTATAAATTTATCACAAATAGACCTATAATCAATATATTGTAAATGGTCATAGAACAAACATACTCATGACCAATAGATTCATTATCAAACCTTATGATAAACTCTTATACATTTTATGACAAATAGACCTATAATCAATATACTCATCGGCTGAGCTTATCCAGCATGTACGTTCATGTTGGATACGCCAGCTAGGCATGGGTTCCATGCCTGTCAACCGAATCCATTAACCTGAGTCCTTCTCAAAAATTTTTGATATTTTCAGGCAACCATTTAATGTAACCTGACCCACTGGCCGCCCGTCCCCTCTGCCGTCGTGTCCTCGTGTCCTGAGCACTTGCAAATGAAGCTCTTCTCGCACCGGCCTTTCGCTAAGCTCGACCCTATGAAGTATGGTGGTGCAATACTCTTGAGGTTCGACATCTACGTTTAACCCAACATGGAGTCCAATATTGCTTGTGGAGACTAATATTGTTGCAATGTTTCACTCTTTCTCTCTACAAATAGTATGTGGAAGTCTGCCATTTATAAAATTTACAGACAATTTTTTTGAAGAATGCGAGATGCAATTCTATCATCCATTGAATCATATGAATTTTTTATTTTATTTTCCAAGAAACCATTCAATCATATGATATAAGACAAAATGTTAGGTAAGCAACCCAAGAAGATCTTTGAAAATAAGAAGAGGCCTTAGCAGTCATCGGAATCCCAGAAGGGTTATTGGGAATGGGAGGTTGATGGTTCGAAACTTGGAACGGTCCAGTAGTAGTATTGTCAAAGTTACCAGTTTGGATTCCCTAAGGCCTCGAAGACCAATGGCAGACGGGTGCTTGCTAGGTAAGTCTAACTCGATAGGAGGGGTGAGGGTGAATCCGGTACTGAATGTGCCTGCCTGCATTGTCATTGGCTACGTCAGAGGTAGTTGGAATGGTGGTGATAGCTTGTTTGGATTATGTGGCTTCTTCTCCAAAAGAGACAAGAAACACCCATCTACATATGATCATCACTATCACACCTCTACCAATAGGAAGAAGGGCGCTTGAATATGCTCTCACTGCCTGTCATCTCTGCAGAAAAACTATATGTGCATGATTTGAGTAATATATGTGCATGATTTGAGTATTGTATATACCAATTTCAGGTGAATGTGTTTAGGATTTGTTTTCTTGTGTTATTCGTTAGCATGAATCCTCGAGCTGTCATTTCCATATGAGAAAATAGAGTTCAGATTACCGTCTGTTTAATCCTTGTGTCTATGCTCTACATATAAGATCATTGGATATATTTTCTATCTGTTTTGAGTGGCATTCTCTGTGGCTTCAATAATTTCTTCAATATATTTTCTACATACAAGTTTAAACTATATTTTCTACATATAAGTTTTATTGTTGATATGTTATGCAATCCCCACAAACATGTTTTTTTTTATTGATATGCAATCCAAACAAACAAGGGACTAGACGATTGATATGCAAAATGCAGATGTCAATGTTTTTGTAGAATGTAGATGTCAATATTTTATGTGCTTTAGTCTGTTAATGTGTTGATGGGATGCAAGGAAAGAATGATCCCTCTCTCTTTCAGAAGTTTTTGATGGGCTACAAGGAAAGAATGATTCCTCCCTCTCTTGTATTAAGTACTCCAGCTATAAGCCCCGAACAGTTGAATTGCAGTAGCTTTTATACTAAACAGATTTTTTATTTTATTTTGTTTTTAGAAACTAAGTCTTTTTTTCTTCATTACCTGGCAAATGTGGTTCATTATTCATTTTTGGAAATAGATTAGATTATTTTCTTAGAAGATGGAAAAAAACTCATAACTCAGTTGTTTAAGTGGCATTGAGGACAATCATCACTAATTGTTAATGGCAAATGCTAATTGACTCATCACCGTTATTCAAGAAAATCCCTCCAGCTTGAAAATAACCTGTAGGTGGTCCTTAAGGAGATAGACTTCCACTCGGTCAGATACCTATAGATCTTGGGTCCTTATTTCCTTACATCTAAAGATATATTTGAAGAAGAAGAGCTCTTAACTAATTATAAATAGTTTAACTCTTACTTCAAAACCAACAGATTAAATTATTTATGCATTAAAAAAATTAAGTTTTTAGTTATTTTAATAAATTTTAAAGACCTTTGACATACAAATTGGATGAAATGGTATCATAAAATTGTTTCAACAAGAATAAGATTTAAATTTCAATAAAATTAGGATTTAAAAATATATTCATCGTGTTAAAATTTACAAAACTACACAAGTCCAGTGTTAAAATTGTGATCTTTCATGGCTAAATTCTATCACATAGTCAACAGGAGTAGATTGGGGCTAATCCTGGACATTGCGGCTAATACTGGACATTGCAATATAGGGAAACAGTTTGTTGTAACTAGGGTTGGATCTATGAAAAATCCATTAATTTTTTCAATGACCAAAAATAAACATCTATAATTAACATTTTACTCATCCAACTCCAAATACTTGGTTTCTTTCGCCTCTGTTTATTCCTTTCCAAATAAGAATGAATCCAAACAAAGGTTAGTCCTTGCCGGATAAGAATGAATGGTTGCAATGCTGGATTATTATCAACCCCATCTTGTCCAACAATAAACATCTATAATTAACATTTTACTCATCCAACTCCAAATACTTGGTTTCTTTCGCCTCTGTTCCAAATAAAGATTAGTCCTTGCCAGATAAGAATGAATCCAAATAAAGATTAGTCCTTTCCAAATAAGAATGAATCGTTGCAATGCTGGTTATTATCAACCCCATCTTGTCAAGTGATAGTCCGGATTCCATGGATTAGTTCAATGCACCTTTTCTCTTCTTGGAATCATGGAGAGCAATTTATGCTGAAAATGATAATTTAGATTGATTAAATAGTGTTGAAAATAATAATTTAGATTGATTAAATAGTGTTGAAAATAATAATTTAGATTGGTCAAATAGTTTTAAAATTCATTATTTAATTTAGGACAAACAAATCTGGTTGCTGAAATTGTAGCTTCCAGAAATAATTTTAACCCATTTCTATAAAAGAAATAATTTCTACAAAACAATTTAACCAATTTCTATAAAAAAAAAATCACCGAATTATCGTACTCGGTTGGTCACAGTCTGTATCACCACATTGAGAAAGACTATGAAACTTTGGTAGTACCTTATAAAGCCTTAAAGTCAGAGAAATAAAAGAGAGGCCCTAAACGTTAGATCTAGCTGTCTGAACACTAGGCAGTAGGCCGGCACGTGACAGACTTGTCGAACTTTGATATATTCCATGATTTTTAGTTTGCAACATGGTAAATAATCCAGGTTTCACAAGCAAGTTTGTGCAATGTTTAAGGTTAGTGGATCGATCTTAAGGCATAAACAAAAACTCTCTTAACAGTGTCCTGGAAATATGGAAGGTATAGCTCCAGTGATAAAATTTTCATAATTTTGTGTTTATTTTCATTATATCGTATACAGTTTATAGTCAATTTCTATGTTATTTTGGAAAAATTCATCATAATTTAGTTCTTAAATTGATAAATACAACTAATAGAGTAAATTTCTATGTTATTTTGGAAAACACCTATCATAATTCAATTTTCAAATTAATGAATACAAATATCACATACAAATACAAATGCTAATTAATTCATTGTTTACAGTTGATGGTTTGCAATGGATATACCATCATTCCTATTAAATACTCCTTAATCTTAGCTCAAAAACCTAAAATAGTCTCTATAATAAATATAGAGATGTATTTTTAATATTCATAAAATATTTGTAATTTCCATATTCCTTTACATGTAAAGTAGGCATCAACCAGAAATAACATGGCCCTTTTTCAATTTCAAATTCAAATTCCCCTTTCCTAAGCTTGCCTTCTACCTTCTATTATTAAAGGATATTTCGAAACGATGGTAAATAATTATTATTCAACGAACATAATTTCTTGGATTCTCTAAGCCATGGCAAATTGTCAATTCTTTACTCGCTTACCTCGCATTTTGTCTCATATCATATGATTGAATGGTTTCTTGGAAAATAAAATAAAAAATTCATATTGAATGCTTTCTTGGAAAATAAAATAAAAATTTCATATGATTTAATGGATGATAGAATTGCAGCAATTTTATAATTAGAAGACTTCCGCATACTACTTGCAGAGAGACAGAGTGAGACTACAACAATACTAGTCTCCACAAGCAATATCAGACTCCATGTTGGGTTTAACTTAGATGTCGAATGTCAAGAGTATTGCACCACCATACTTCACAAGAGCCAAGCTTATCGAGAGGGCTGTGAGGTGCGAGAGGCCGGTGAGAAAAGAGCTTCATTTGTAGTTGCTCAGGACATGACGACGGAGAGGGTGGGCGGCCAGTGTGGCCAGTAGGACAAGTTACATTAAATGACTTCCAGAAAATTTCAGAAACTTCTGAGACTCAAGTTAATGGATTCGGTTAACGGGCAGGGTTAACGGGTAGGGGACCCACGCCCAGCTCGCGTATCCAGCATGAACGTACATGCTGGATAAGCTCAGACTTATATGCATTGCTATGCACATAGATCTTTTCTATTCCCAGAAATGCAATTGGTTGTTGTCATCTTAAATACTTTTTGTTCTATACATAGCTTAGCTTAAACTTCAAAGTTGATATTCGTCATAATGAGTTTATTGGTGATAATGTTTGTTCTATGGCCATTTCTTATTATAGAGTTTGTNGCTAAGCTACAATGACAAATGGCCATAGAACAAACTCTATAATAAGAAATGGCCATAGAACAAACATTATCACCAATAAACTCATTATGACGAATATCAACTTTGAAGTTTAAGCTAAGCTATGTATAGAACAAAAAAGTATTTACGATGACAACAACCAATTGCATTTCTAGGAATAGAAAAGATCTATGTGCATAGCAATGCATATAATCTATGGCGAATATCAACTTTAAAGTTTAAGCTAAGCTATGTATAGAACAAAAAAGTATTTACGATGACATTTCTAGGAATAGAAAAGATCTATGTGCATAGCAATGCATATAATCTATCTTCATAGTGATGGAAACTTTGCTCACACAAAAATCACCATTAAATGAAATGCCTAAAATAAAATATAAGATTTTTATGATTTTTATGGGTATTTGAAATTACTAAGATAAGATATTTGCCTAAAATTTATATGAGTCAATAGTTCCAATTTTCCACCTTAATCATATAATAAAATATGAAAAATTATATATTGATTTTCAATAAAGGTTGTTTTCAATGAAGCCATGATACTCTTTGATTGATTGAATTTGAGGCTTATGGACATGGTTAACAAGATTTGGACAACGTTAGCATATGAAAGATGAATTCAAACATTACAAAGAAAAATTATCTTTTGCATTTCTAGATGTAGAAGACATAATTTACATTAGGTTGGAAATCTATGTAGCTAAAAAGAAGAACATATAACAACAACACATACCAGGCACTGAAATATATATCATCATGTATAATATATATATATATATATATATATATAGTAGATAAAATATGTAGGCACAAAGTCCGAGGACAATGGACAAAAGATATAGGCTATGTAAATGTAAAAGCCATATAAAGTTGGTTTTATACATAGTGTTTAATTTGAAGTATGCAAAATCAGGGCGAGCATGCTTCCTGAAAAGCTAAGGAAATGTAGGCAAAATAATAAAAATTGTTGTGCAACCTATCGTTGTGTGGTGTCTATGGGTGTGTGCAAGAAGTTGAGGGACCTTTTAGATGCAATGGTAGAATGAAGTCAATCACGCTTGATCCATAAAATAGAAATCATCCCAAGCAATCCTGACCCTGCCAAGCCTAATCCCAAGGATGCCAACATGCATGCCAATTAGGATAGTAGACCAAAACGCGCGCGCGTTTTGCTTCACTAAAACACGTGCGCGTTTTGCTTCAATAAACTTAGTACTAGAGTTATGTTTATAGGTATAAAATTTTATTTATGGCTAAGAATTGCATAAAATGATTAACTCTTTGAACTTTGTTTAAACTTTAAACCCACGTTATGCTCTAATATGGATTTAACTTTGTTAAAG
>LPNX010994453.1:0-33460 GCA_001517045.1 Pseudotsuga menziesii
ATTTTCCCTTAATTGAGTTATGTGCTCTTATCTAAGAGGTACTTGTCAATTTTAGAGTATTTTCTATACACCATGGAGAATTCCCACTCTACAAAGAAGAATCCCTAGGAGAAAGGACAACAAAAGGGTAGTTGGAGTAGAGACATGTATAGGTGCATCATATATAAAAATCAAGGCTCGACTTATAATTACCAAGAACAACACCCAAAAGGAGCACCACTAATTACAACAATTGAATCACCACCAACTTCCCTAACATGCCTTCCTCTTTTGTTCTACTAATAGCTTGTTTGTCTTACTAATTACCAGTTTGATTGTTCTTGCAAGCTTTCCTAATGTTTCTAGAATTTCTTTAACGAGGTTATTGTGCACTAGCCTTAGATTTTGTAGCTCCGCTAGATTTAGATTTACAAGCTAGAGGGTAGAGTTCCTTGGCCAAATTAAACTCTATAAGATTCCAAATATTTGTTGTTCAGTACTTGTCGATACTTATTGGCACTTATCCATGATATCCTTCTACAAGGAAAGAATTTGTTTGCTTCATCTAAGGCCTAGTTGCATTGCCTTTGCAAGTTTTTTCACCTATCCTTACTTGTATGTAGTGTTTGTTTACAGGTTCAATGATGATAAAGATTTAGAAGTTAAAAAAATATATTATAATCCATTCTCTGATGTGTTGTAATTTCCTTACATTATCACCCATGGAGCGTAGAATAGATGGTGAATGAATGTACTGTCAAGGCACTCCTTGCGTAAGGTCATTGGTCTAAAACTACCTATGTACTAGCTTATACTACTATGAAAGTGAGCCTCTCTAAAGATGCAATTCATTGTCACTCCTGTATCCTCATTCTTCTTTCCATTGATGACAAGATTATACTAATCATCTTTTTTATATGAAACCATAGTCTTTGTAAATTGCCAAATCGCTTTACTCTTCAATAGCATTTCCATATTGTGTTCCCATATACCATAGCTATGGCTATATTCAAAACCACAAATTATTGCTTGAAACTCCTATTCTTAATTTATCTAGATATAGACCCATTCATTCTTCAAATCTAAACTTTAAGTAAAGCAAGAACACATGCAATCAATAACCTCTAATAGAATTGTAAACAATAGGCTAAATCTCAAACCAATAACTTTGACACCATATTTGGACAACTACAAAATTCTTAAATAAAAAAGGTATACAATATAAGAAGTGACAATATGTAAAGAAATGGTTAGAATATGTTAACTCAATGTACAATAGAAAACACAAACCAATTTCGTTTTCATGGTAGATTTGATCATAAAACTAATAATTCAAAAAATAAAACATTTAACTAACTCAAGACTCAAATGACTCAAGACTTATGTAATAGGATTATTATCTATCTTGTAACTTTCAATTGGGATTTGCCTTCTTTACTATATTTATATGTTTTTTTATGCTTTTTTTACATAAATGTGGATCAATGATCTTAATAACCATGAGACCTCTCTAGTAAGAGATGCTTAACTTATGATGATGTGTTAAGACTTATGTAATAGGATTATTATCTATCTTGTAACCTTCAATTGGGATTTGTCTTCTTTACTATATTTATATGTTTTTTTATGCTTATTTTACATAAATGTGGATCAATGATCTTAATCACCATGAGACCTCTCTAGTAAGAGATGCTTAACTTATGATGATGTGTTAAGACTTATGTAATAGGAATATTATCTATCTTGTAACTTTCAATTAGGATTTGTCTTCTTTACTATATTTATATGCTTTTTTTACATAAATGTGGATCAATGATCTTAATAACCATGAGACCTCTCTAGTAAGAGATGCTTAACTTCTCATGATGTGTCAGTGTAATTTGTAAGAAAAAATTAATAGAATTAAATAATGGATTTCATTTATATCAACACATCTTCATAACACACCAACTCCTCATCGTTGTGCATTCAACCTTGAAGATTTGAGTCTTATTAAACATCCCCTTTAGGTTGTTGGCTCTTAAATGTTGAACCATAAAAAGTTGAAACTTTTATTTGACTTCATGTGGGCTAATACAATATTCTTGACTATGTAGGTTAATTTTTTTTCTTAAAGCTCAAGGAGGATTGTAAATTGAAGGGAAAAATGAATACTATAACCAGAAACCTTTATGAGTGAGAAACCCTAAATGTATTCAACCATTAGTAACCCTAAGTGTGTTCTCCGGTATTAATGTGCTGCAACATATGACTAAGTTGTTCAGAACCCTAAAGGAGTTAGGGTTACCTTCCAAGTTCAGTTATATCTCAACATTGACCATTAAACTAGAACCAAGGATCTTTTTACAGCTGTTGCTCTGACCTCTCCAGAAATCGTCGGACGGGCTCTTTCTATAGAAATCACAGGATGAGCTCTCTAGAAATCATTGGACAGGCACTCCAGAAATTGTCAGACGGGCACTCCATAAATCACCGAACAACAGTGGTTCTGACCAACTCAAGAGTCACGGCTCTCCAAAAATCGTTGGACTGTAGAAGAAAGAAAAACGTGAAACCTGGTAGTTTAAAAAACGTGAAACATGGTCACCGGACTGTAGAAGACAAAAAAATGTGAAACTTGGTAGTTTAAACCGCGTGAAAAGTGGTCTAGAATGCGTGGCAGATACCTACTCAATTGTAGCAAGACATAAATTGCACCAAAAATCATGAATTTTTCAATTTTTGGACTTTTATTAAATCCTTTTGTAATCATGGTTATGGGTTAACCACACAAAACCCATGGTTATGGGTGAACCACATAAAACCCATGGTTATGGGTCAACCACACAAAACCCACAATTTTGTATTGCAATCACGATTATGGGTCAACCACACAAAACCCATGATTATGGTTATGGGTCGACCACACAAAACCCACAGCTATGGATATGGGTAAACCACACAAATCCCATAGTTATGTATTGTAATCATGGTTATGGGTCAGCCACACAAAACCCACAGTTAGGGTTCAACCACACAAAACCCATGGTTATGGGTTAACTACACAAAACCCACAGTTATGGGTCAACCACACAAAACCCACAGTTATGAGTCAACCACACAAAACCCATGGTTAGGGGTCAACCACACGAAACCCACAGTTATGGACCAACCACACAAAACCCGCGATTATGGGTTAACCTCACAAAACCCTTCTCTTCATTGGAAATCAACACAGTGTATTCATGTGTCTCTTTTTAATATGAAATTGTGGGGACCATCATTTTCTAAGGGGAAAAGAATGATCTAAATTTTAGGGGGCATATGGTCTAAATTTGGATGTATAAGTCATAAAATCATTAAATGGAGAGCATTAAATGGAGAGGCTGCCCTCTCCCATCCATGGTATTTAACAACCCATGGTTTTATTCCATGGTATGGATTCAAGCCACATTGTACCTCTCTCATCCATGGTATTTGAAAACCCGTGCTATGGCCCCAAGGCACATTGTAATAATGTTATAAAAAGGATTTATGCCTTCTCAATAAAGCATTCAAGGATTTTTGGCATCCAACCTTTCTCTTATTTTATTATGTTATTTTTGAGTTATTGGTTTTGAGTGTATTTCTTAGTATAGTTTGAGAGGAGAGGCTCAAAGAACCCTCTTTGAGCCTCACCCCTCCATGTGGCCTATTTACTCTATGTTATTCTATGTTACTTTAAGTTACTCTATGGATCAATTGTTAACAATTTTGTAGCTTTAATCTTCTCCTCTTTTTGCATTCAATCCTGTCAGGTCTCAGCCCCCAAGATCTAGATCAAGTCAGTTGTACAAAAGATCATGAGAACCCTCCTTGCATGGTTCAATTCGAAAGTGTCTATTTTAGAAGACATTTATGATTTGGACAACCTGGCTAAGGATGAACTATATGGAATTCTCACAACATGTGAAATGAAATCAGAACCTAAGAATGTATCCAAGAAGTAAGTTGCATTTAAAGCCACAAGGAAGCCAAAATCCAACAAGAATGAATGCAAAAATATAGCTGACTTGTCGAACAAAGAAGATGCAAACTTTGTGAGAAAACTAAAAAGAGCACAAGGTAAGTACAAAGGAAAGTTTCCTTTTAAGTGCTTTAAATGTGACAGGATTGGACATTTCGCTTCAAAATGCACATATGAAGAAACTTGAGATAGTGAAAGCGAGGAAGAATCATACTATCAAGAATGAAGAAGCAAGTACCAGCAGAATAGAGTCGTGGACAAGAAGAAATTTCATAGAAAGAATAAAATCATGTACACCAAGGAGGATAATGTTTCGAAAGAGGAAGACAACAATGATATCCTGAGGGATGTATTGTTCATGGTGCTAATCCAAGATGAAAACTCAAATGGAGAAAAGTATTCAACTAAAGGATCTCTAGCCAACACTTCAAAAACGAAAAATAAATGGACCTGCAATGGTATACACCTGGCCTTTACAAAGTCTAAAGAAAAGAAAAAATCAAGCAGCACCAAAGAATCACTCAAATAAAAAAAGACTAATGAAATCGGAGTTCCATTATCAAAGTCGAAGGCCAGAGAAGAGCTCAGTGGCATAGAAGAAATTCAAAGTATGGAGATGATGACAATATTGATGTCGAATGGGAAGGAGGACTGATTAGTTCTCTAGAATAGTTGAAGAAATCAAGAAAAGATAACAAAGTGCTAAAGGAGCTATTGGAAAAAGAAGAAGAATAGGTCAAGAAGATTGGGGATATGCATGAGGTCTTGAATAAACAAATGCAAGTGAAAGAAGAGGAATTGCTTTGCGTAGAATAAAGAATCAAGGAACTAGAAGAAAACGAGTGCGCACTTGAAAAGTCTTGGAGGGAGTCAGAATTAGTGAATGAGATACTGTAAAAACAAATTGCGCTAAAAGAATCAGAAATTTCACACTTGAAATATAAACAATTTGTGAAATTCAAGGAAAAACTGGAATATGCATTGACGCAGACACTCAAAATAAATTCAGCAACAACTCAATTATCCTCGATAAAATCTAGAGTTTCCAATGATCTCCAAAAGATAAGACTGGTATTGGATTTGTAAAAGATAGTGATGGCATGTGCAACAAAGGAGAACCCAGTTCCAACCAACAAGCTATATTTCATAGAGAATTTGAACCACTTGCAAGAAATGAGAGGCGCAGGTATGCTAACACCTTCAGACATAAAAATATCGTTAGTTCTGTAAAATATTGGAGATGTAATTTTGTTGGACATATAGAGAAAGATTGTCACACCATAAGATAGACCTTGCAATGTTTCATAAAATCACAAAGGAAACCAGTTGGACACAAATTTGTGAAATAATGCCCACCTCGGAAGTAGAGGTCGGTTATACACCAAAATACATGGGTAAGAAATGAGTCTTAGGAGTGCATTAGAAACACATATAGCATTAATATAACTCATCCTATCAAGAATATATGAGTAAGAAAGATATGTCATGAGTGTGGAAAAGAAGAAAAACTAATTGTGTAATACCAACAGCAAGTGATTACTGCTTATATTGCTAACCTAGAGGGGTTATGTAAGATCCTTGAGTCCAAGACAGGTACATCTGAAACTCAAGGATTAATGTAGTAAGTTGGTGTTCATTGAATTCATTTGAAATACTGTTTATTTTGAAGTGTGTAGTTGTTATTATCGTAGTCATGCATAAAACAGTAAGGAAACAAATATATAAGTAGTGCACAATGACTCAAGGATATTTTGTATTATATTCAAAATATGATTACAGAATTTGGAGCTTCAAAGCTAGTGTTACATCAACACACAATTGGGTACATTAAGATTCATGTATCTGACGTAGAGACTGAATTATTTGCAACCTTAAACACCAGAAGCAGTGAGCAAAAATACAGGGGGAGTCAGCAAAGTAATAAGTCCCTTTCCCATTGATGTCAAAGGGGGAGATAAATAAAAAGAGGAAGATCCAAATAATATGGGGAGCAATGAAAAAATGAAGAAGCCAGATGAATGCAAAAGCATGCTTGTAGAAGAATTCTGTAACACACAAAACCAAAGCTCGCCTTCAAGGGGAGTTTGATACAAGTGCTTTCATTCAAGGCAATGTTGACATCAATGACAAAGGGGGAGATTATTGAAAATATATTGTCATTGATGTAAAAGTATCAATTGAAAGAATCAGATGACAAAGGATCAAATGTTAAAGAATCAAATGTTAAGAAACTAGTGTCAAAGACATAGAATTAAATGTTAAAGGGATTGCTAAAATAACATTGAAAGAAGCTGAAGACTTCCTCACACACGACCAGCTTGAAGAAATACATATAGAAGAATCTAACATAAGTGAAAAGATATCACCATGAGATTGGTTACAAATGCGCATATAATTATACATAAAGAAGAACGTTTAAAATGGATTATATTTGCAAACACCATTTGTGAGACTTATGAATAGAGAGAAAAAACACTTGTGTCTGAAAGTCCCACAAAAAAAATGATATGTGGTATGAAGACTTGTAAAGGTAAATATAAGTTATGAACCGATGTATGCAAAATTCCCACAAGGACATTGGCATATGTGCAAAATAAACCACACAAAGATTAATTGTGGTAAGTGGCATGCTAACACAAATCCTAACTTGTTGAAAATGCAATATAGTGGGGTGTTATTCAATGCTAAGGAAATTCACCTAGTGAAAGCATATCTTGGTCCAAGTAGACTATAAATAAGCTAGATATGGATGTGGTGAAGTAATCTTGAAAACAATGAAGATCTGAGATAATTGTTTGGACAAGCTTTGGAATTTTCTTTCGGGGGTATCAATGGTTCATTGCACGCAATAAGTATCTTTATGCAGTGAAGTCGAAGTGCGCAAATCAGTCAATGATGAACAACGAATAAGTGCTCTAGAAGAAAAGGATACATGTATTATGGATGTATGATATTCTTGCTCAGTAAAAGATGCATACCATGGAACAATAAGTGTGGTTGAGCCAAAAAATCAATTTAGACGCAGAACACAGGTCAACAAAAGAGAGGCAGATCGCAGTAATTATCGCACATCGTGTTTTGGTAAATTGTATTTTTAGACGCATATTAAAGAAATTACAGGAGTTGTGGATTGTGAAGGCTTTCACAAGGATAAGGTATTTCTCTATTTGCAATTTTTTTAATACAAACTTATTTCACATCAGGGAAGTAGGATGGGGCAAGGAGGAGGGGGTTTCATACTCCTTCTAGTAGGTGCTTGAGAATACAATTAGGGTGTTGTAGCATCCTTTCTGTTGGTGCATATAAAAGATAGGGGGTTAGAGTATCCTTCCAGTTGCAAATAGTAAATATAATTGGGGTGTCGTAGCATCCTTTCTGTTGGTGCAGATAAAACATAGGGGGTTGGAGCCTCCTTCCAGTTGCAACTGGTAAATATAATTAGGGCGTTGTAGAATCATTTATGTCAATTCATATAAAACCCAGGAGTTCGTAGCCTACTTCCAGTCGGTGCTATAGAACACAAACGAAATTTGGTGCTTCCACAACCAGAGAGCACAGTTATCCAAAGGTCGGAGCCTAAAGCCACAAATCGCAGTTTCCATAGTCAGACAAATATGTATTCAGGTCGGTGCTTGAATATCGTGAGTCAGTACTAGGTCAATGCCAACAGATTGTACTTGGGGATCAGGTCAACTACTGAGATGAGTGGGTGCTCATGTTTGGAAATTACAATCTCCCACTTGTGTCATTATCAAGGTATTTTTTAAGGATTCTAATATTATACTTAAGTATAGTATTCTAGGTGATTGTTTTGGATTGAAAAAAACATGTTTATAAATAGGTAGGTGAATATTAAATATGAAACATACAATTAACACTGAACTGTGTATATTTTGGTGAATATTATGCTAAAAAAACATATTTTACGTAAATATAGGAGATATTAGAGACTAAAAATGACCAAATAGCGAATTTATTTTTTGAAAAAAGCCCAAAAAATAGCCAATTGGCGAAATTTCACCATATACAATTATTCTCAAGTACTTGTGCATTGTTCTGATTGTTCTTGTTGATGCTAAAAAGTTTTAATTGGTGAAAAAATGCTTAAGTTAAAAATATACATATCTGCGCTCTTACTAATTTAGCCCCCATCTTAGTAATAAGATAAATCCAACAAAATTCCATGACAGATTTTTAGTCCATTGCAATATCTTCCAAGAAGTGGATAGGTTAAGGTTTGGGTTGGCAATAGATGCTTCTTTGATCACTTTCCCATTTTCTTGGAGATTGGGGTCAATGAGAATAAACTCGATGCCTCGTTTAAGTATAATGTATTATGGTCTTTGGAAGATGAAATGCAATGGATTATTAAGCAATCCCGGAAGCATTTGGAGGTGGATACATCAATTAGTGTTGGTATCCAATTCCTAATGAATATTTGTGTAGTTAAGGAGAAGCTGATGGAATGGAGTAGAGAGCAACATCTAAAAAAGGATGGACAACTTATTATTTTCAAAGAGGAGAATGAATTAATTTTTACTACTCATCGAGATTGTTATTTTGAAGTAAGAGAATATGATTATATTGTTGGGATCAGATTAAAAATGGACAAGTTAATGCAGGAGAAAGAGGTTGAATGGATATTAAAAATTCGGTCTCTTTGGATTGCCTCGGGTGATCAAAACACTAAATCTTTCGATAACTTTTCAAAATTTTATCGAAATTCAAATTCTAGGAATTAATTGATGATGAAGGGAAATCCATTAGAGATTTTGATGATCTGGATGACTTGGTGGTATACGTCCATTTCAAATCAATTTTTATTAAGACTTCTCGTCCAAATTTGGAGGTGGTTTTGGGCATGGTGGCTCATTTTCCTAGATTGACTGAGGAGGATGTCAATAAGGACCTTTTTCATCCTATGACATTAGAATAACTCTAAGAAGCAATTGCATCTTTCCATAAGGATAATAATCTTGTATTGTATTGGTGGATTGTTGAGAATTTTATGTATTTTTTTGACATAGTATTTCATGACTTAGTAAAGGTGGCGGAGGAGGTCAAACTTTCCAATTGGATTCCCTAGGGTCTCAATGCCATTTTTATGGATTTAATCTCAAAGTTGGATAGGTCATAGTCATTTTACAATTTTTTACTTCAATTCCCTCTATAATCGTGTATAATATCATTTCCAAGGTGATCATGGTCCACCTAATGCCATTACAATTCTCTTGGAGGTGATTTTGGCAGAGCAATTTGGATTTCTTACAGGGATATTAATTCATGAGGCTATTGGCTCGACTCATGAAGGAATTCATTCGATAAAGAGAGCCAACATTCCTGCTAGAGTTATCAAATTAGACCTATCCAAAACTTATGATAGATTCTCTTGGTTCTACTCGATACTTTTGTTGCTGCAAGTAAGGTTCAGCTTGTATTTTGCTAGATGGATCATGAGTTGTGTTATGTCCTCCTCATTTGTTGTCTTAATAAACAAATTGGGATTAGATTTCTTCAATCCTAATAGGGGACAAATATAAGGGTTTACTTTGTCCCCATATCTATTTATTTTTGTTGTGAAAGGGATTCATCAAGTGATACATGTTGCCAAAAAATGAGATCACTTCACCTTATTTCATTTGGAGGTCACAAGAAATTAACACATTTGTTGTTCACGGATGAAATTCTTTTGTTTTATTTTGTAGAGGGGGGAGGGAAAACACTTTAAGAAACCATTGATCATTTTTGCTAGGATTCAAGCATTGATATCAATGCTGGTAAGTCATATTTACATTGCATTATTGAGCTAATAAATAGGACTCGACATGACTAGGAGAGAGTTTTTCTTTTATTTGTGCATAATTTGGAACAAAGTTTTAAATGTTTCAACTATGTACTAAAACTGGACCTGTATGGAAACACTGAGCAGTCATGGATTATTGTGAAAATTGAGAAGAGGGTAAATTGTTGGTGTAACCAATGAATCTCTTGCGGGGGCATATGGTTCTTTTCAAGTCCAATTTGGAGGTTATTCTTATATACTATCACCGAATGGCTCATATTCCCAAGGGCACTCTAAACATAATTCATCATGTTTGTTTCAATTTCTTGTGGAAAGGTAGTAATGATTATCAAGGCTCCCATCTAGAAATATGGAGGGACATTTCCACTCCTAAGTCTCTGGGAGGATGAGGAATTAAGAATATTACATTTTAACCAAGTTCTAGAAACCAAGTCGTCACTCAAATTTTTAACCAAAGACACTCTTTAGGGAAAGATATTGATTAAGAAATACATTTCTTTGGGCACCATTCTAGACTAGATCAAAACGACTAAAAATTATGTTCAGATTAATCAATGGAAAATCCCTTCAACAAGCATTCTCTGTGATTGGGTTATTTATTACTTGGAGAATTAGATCAAGGAACCAAGTTGGAATGGGAGTTGACACCATTATGCATTGTGGGTCAAGGATTCAACTTCTTGTTAAATTGGTTGGCCATATACAAGAAAGAAGACTGTGCACTTTATATCAATTTGCAAATCCTGCAACCACTAACCTTTGGAATCATGGTTGGTATAGGTATTAGGGTCTTAGATTTCCAGGAATATGGGATCCTCTTTGGATAGATTTGTTCTAGAGCTGAGAAGGGATAACATTCAAATTGAGGAGGAGGTTGAACTCATTTGGGTTTTCAATTATTCTAGGGGGAATTAATTAATGAAACTTAGATACTATGAAGTTATTGAGGGGGGATGGGGATGTTTACTGGTGATGGCATAAGTTGTGGAAGGTCCTTATGCCTCTAAAAAACACCCTATTATTATGTTTGATCTTGTGTAAATTAGGGATGACTTGGGATAGGATAAAAAGGAGGGGAAATTAGGGGTCGAGAATATGTCTATTATGCATAGTGGAAGAAGAGACTAATGTCCTCCTATTTCACCAGTATTCCTATAGGAAGAAAGTGTGGATATAAATTGAGGAACATTTGAATTTATAGGCATTATGGGTTAAATGTAATTTTTTGGAGTACTTTGTAGACTTCTTCTTTCGGCGGGATCTAATTTTTTTTTGAGCCCTCCCTTACTTGACTAGATGAGGGGTGTGCCTGGAATGAAACCATACAACATTTTATGGCAAACAAGCTCTTACCTTTAAGACCTTGGCCCAAATCCTTGCTCTTTTAAAGAATTATTCTCTTGTGTATATTCCTTAGCCTGTGCATTGTGTTGGTAATTTGGGAATTAATAAGAAGACTTCGTGGTGATTCTTTGATGGATCAAGTCAAGGACATGAGTGTAGGAGTGGTATTAGTTTTATGGTATTCTACTTGGATGTGCATTATTTTGTAGATAAATGGGATCGAGCAACCAAAACTAACAATTAGGTTAATCTAACTGCATTGTTCTAGGCCATGAAGCTCACCTTGGAGATGGGGATAGCGTATATCCAATTATTCAAGGAATTGTTGATAACCATTCGATGGATGAAGGGGGAAGTACAAGTACAAGTCATTGGTCTACAACACTCAGCCTTTCAACTTGAAGATATCAATGTCCATTTTCAAGAAATGCCCTTCTCCCATATGTATCGACAACACAATGCTGCGACATATTCACTTTCAAAACATGTTATTTTTTGAATGTTGAAAAATTATATGTGGATGAATTTCGGGAGGGTGAACTGATTTCCGATAGGACTTATGCCTATCAAAGGACATTTGCATACAATTTGTGTCTTTTTTGTGCATGCATAGTGCTTATGATGGTTTTTATTTATAGTTGTATTCTTTAATGGTGAATGACTATTCTCATATAGGCTAGAGTTTTTAGATCCTATAGTTATCAAGGGGATCATTCATGTTGTGGCCATCCACTTGAAGAATGTATTTTCTCTTCTACTTGAATAGAAAATATGTTTTTTTTCATGGAAAAAAAGTTATAGGTTGAATATAAAAGTTGAGAAAGTAAGGAGAAACCTTAAGAACATAACAAGTTTATAGAACATATCACATTAATTAAGTATTTGTTCTCATACAAACATTAAAATATTAAAAATAATAATAATAATAAATTAAATTAAATTAAAAAAATAATCACATCAAAATCAAAGCATCATATGGAAAATGAACTTTTTTTTGTTTTGTTTTTTAGTTAAGAAAAAAGGCTATGGCATGTGAAAGTTGCCACCAAGCACTCTTAGAAAAATCCATATTAAATATTTTTAGTTTTAAAAATTAAAGCATAATGGATTTATGTCCATTAATAATCTCTTTGCCGAGTAAGAAAATAAAATAGCTAAAATTTAAAAAATTTAAAATTTAATTTTGTATTTTATAAACATTAAAAAAAACTTTATAAAACTTTCTAACATGGACTTTAATGCTAAGGCAAAGCAAATGAAAAGTATTAATAACCTCTTTCACCAATCATGATGTGGAATAAGTAAAATTTGAAGTCATATTTTAATTTCTGTAAAATAAATTTATTAAATTGTTTTTTAAAATATATTAATTTTTAAAATATATATAACACATGAAATTGAACAGATTTTAAATTAAAAAATATTTTGTTAACATAAATGATTAATTGATTTTGTATTAAAAATAAAGATTGAGGAGAATCCTAAACACCACGAATAGGTACGTTTTAATTCATTACAAAATTCTCTTTCTTGAGAGTTTAAGATCTTCAAAAACACCTCAGCCATATGTTCCCAAACAAAACTTTGAGTTTCATAGTAACATAACTATATTTAATAATAAATTTTCCTAATAACAAAACAACTTGACAATGCATAAGAAAATTATGTAATTTCTTTCACTAAATGTGTTTGTGAAGGTTATGTTCTTGGTAAATATCATAAGGAAATGTTTGAAAAAGGTAAATCTTGGTGTGTTAACAAAATATTGCAACTAATCCATAGTGATATTTGTAGTCCTTTTGAAACTCCTTCTTTGTCTCTTGCAATCTATTTTATTACTTTTTATTGATGACTTTAGTCTTAAATATTGGGTTTATTTTTTGAAGGATAAAAGTGAAACCTTTGGTATCTCTCAAGATTTTAAATCTATGGTTGAAAAATAATCTAGAAAAAGTATTAAGACTTTAAGAACTGATAATGTGGAGGAATTCACTAAAAATAAATTTAATGCATATTTATCTAAGCATGGTATTCAACATCAAAATATGATTCCTTATACACCTCAACGAAACAGGGTAGATAAAAGAAAGAATAAAACTTTGGTTGAAATGTCTAGATGCATGTTTCATTCTAAAGGATTATATAAAGGTTTTTGGGATGAATCTATCTGTCATGCTAACTATATCTTGAATAGAGTCCCTAATAAAGTAGTTTTACAGGTTACTCCTGAAGAAAAATGGAATGCAAAAAACTATGATATTAGTAAATTTAAGATATTTGGCAGTGAATATTGGGCATGTATTTCGAATGAAAAATGGAAAAAAAGTTTGAACCCAAGTCTCAAAAATGTATTTGCATTGGTTATTTTGATGATTCCAAAGCGTATAGGCTATTTAATCCATTTAACCAAGATGTTATCATCAGGAAAGATGTTCAATTAAATGGTGTTTCTCCTCCTCTTGAGTCTATTGAACCTCATGTTAACTTGAATTTGCATTCAGCTTCTGTGGCTTCTATATTTGTTACCCCTTCCTCTAATTTTGTGCCTACCCTTGATCCTAGTTCACCTTCTTCTTCAAGTGATCCTCTTGATGTCCACTGAATGTCCCAGAGATACTAGTGTGGTTCCTACCACTACTCCTCTTCTTGTTTGGTCTTGGAAAACTCTTAAATCCAAAGGTTCTGATATTGGTATTCCTTTCGATACTCGTCGCACTAGATATAAATTTTCTCTTATGACTAAAGTATTGGCCACCGATGATCCCTCTACCTTTGTTCATGCTAAAGACAAACCTGAATGGGAGAAAGCAATGTCTCTTGAGTATGACTACTTTATGAAAAACAAGACATGAACTCTTTATTTATTCCTCTTGGAAAGAATTTAGTTGATGTAAATGGATATATAAAACGAATTTTACTGCAAATGGACAGATTGGAAAACATAAAGCTTGGTTAGTAGCAAAAGGATTCTCTCAACATGAAGGTATTAACTATACGAAAACATTTGCTCCATTTGTTAAAATGAACACAAAAAGAACTATTATTTCTCTTGTTGCATCCTATCAATGGAAAATACACCAAAGTATGTCAAGAGTGCATTTTTTTAATGGTGATCTTCTTGAAGACATTTATATGAACAACTACCTAGTTTTATTATTGTTGACACTTCTAGTTTAGTAGGCAAATTGAACAAGTCGTTATATGGTCTTAAATATGCACCTAGAGCTTGGTATGAGAAAAGTTATGTTCATTTCCTAAAGAATGGTTTTAAACAGTGTATATCTGATCCAAATATGTATGTTAAGAACCATGATGATGATTTCCTCATTGAGGTGCTTTATGTGGCCAATATTATCATTACTGACAGCTTGCTTACACTAATACAGGAAATGAAGAATAATAATAAAAAGCAATTTGAACTGAACAACTTCGGCCTTCTGCATTATTTTTTGGGTCTACAAATTAATTTGGCATATGGATAATGGTATATTCTTTCTCAGCTTAAGTATGCAACATATTTACTTGCATAGTTTCATATCAATGATTGTGAGCTTTCACCTATGCCATTCTAGTCTTGTGTAAAGTTAACTATTGATTGTGACAACCCTCTTGTTGATTCGACTTTGTATCGTCAACTTGTGGGGAGTTTGATATATTTGACACACAATAGACCAAATATCTCATTTGCAAGTAGCACAGTTTTGATTTTTATTCAAATGCCTCATGGAATTCAATAGAAATCAATGGATATGATTCTCAAATATTTATAGGAGATAGTGCATTGTGGTGTTTTATATTCTAGCATGGCTATAGTTTCACTTCTTGGTTATACAGATTATGATTGGGTAGGAGACGCTTTAGAGAGAATTTCTACTATAGGGTGCATCTTTCAGCTTGGTTCAAGTCATATTTCATGGGCTAGTAAGAATTTGAGAACTCTTTCTCTTTCTTCTTATGAAGTAGATTACAGGGTAGTTGAAGAAGCAGTGTGGATCCAACATGTTCTTATAGAGCTTGGACTGGTTCAGAAGTATCCTACCGAATTAAGATGTGATAATCATAGTGGAATCCAACTTGTGTATGATTAAATGTTTCACTCCCATACTAAACACATTAAATTGGATACTCATTACATTCGAGATCTTGTTGTGGATGGTGTTCTTTGTTTGGAGTATAGTTCCACAAAAAAGAAAGCAATTGATATCTTAACAAAATCCATGACATAAGCAAAGTTCGTGTATCTTCACAGTTCATGTATCTTCACAGTTTATTTGGAATGTAGGAAGTTGTCATAAAGGGGTAATAATAATGTAATGCTATCTTCATCCATTTATGTGTTGTCCCCCCATTCATTATTAATGGGGAGTGTTAGAATATGTAATTTTAATATTAGATGTGCAATGATGTCTAGTATGATATCGTTAGATGTGTTATCTAGTATTGGAAGACATAAATAATGCTAACCTTTTGTAAAATGAGTTAACCCACATGCATCATGGAGAAATATTCTCCTATTACCATTCATTATATAAAGAGGTGGAAAATCATTTACCTCGCATGTATTGTGGGATGTAATTCTTCCTTACCTATTGGTATATAATAAAGGTAAAGGAGATTCTTTGGGCATATGTTGAGAATTATATCCTTATGTTGATGTAAAGTTGTGAAGCATATGTAGACAGGAGTTCACTTGTAATATTAGAGATTTTTGAAGAATAAAGAGGACCAAACCTTCATGTGGATATTTCTCATTCTTGTTTCATACTTATTTGTTGCTTATGTAGATAAAAAGATACACTAATAGATTTTGTTGTGCCTCTGATTTTCACATGTTGTACCGTAATAATGTCCAATATTCTCATTATTCTATATGGAGGAGGGGATAGTAATACCTAATCATAATCATAATTATCCTTCCCTGTGCGAGGTAGGAAGAGGATATTCCCTTGAATGGAAATTCTTGCATGCTTTTGGCAAATGGCAATTGGAAAATATATTCAAGGCGTGAAGCAAGCAATTACTATTAAATTTAATTTCAATTACTTGTATCTATGTGCATTTACATCATTTGTTCCACTTACTTAATCGATAAATATTGTTGGGTTTTATATTAGTGGTGGTCACGTTTCAAGTTATGAAGTGGACTTTTAGCATAAATTGACTAGAATTATGGTTTTTGTAAATAGTTATGTTTTCTTGTTGCATTTGATGTATTTTGGCACTTTAATTTGAATCTAATACTTCAAAATTCTATAGGTTGGAAAATTAATTTTGATAAAATTGAGGAGACTTACGTGACTCTAAACTGGTACTAATTGTAAGCTCACGTTTTGTGATTTTGGCATATTATTTTTCATATAGTTATTGGTTATACCAAAACATGGACTATATTTTTAATTTGCAAGTAAAAGTGCTTTGATTTAGAATTAGTTGAATTCTATATTTAAAAAATTTATAAAGTTTTCCAATGTTAATAAAATACAATTGATTTATTTTTTTAAATTTAAAATAAGTTTTATACTTTTTAAAAAATTTACTCATTCCCCTGGATGCGAGTGACAGCACAGATGCTCATCGGCGCGCCGCGCCTCTTCCTGTGCACCCGTCGGGTGGCAAGTAACATGTGCCCAGCACGTCCATCAACTAGGAGATCATAAGCTCCCAGATCCTTCGATGCTCCTCACGCATGGGAGATAAACTGCATGTCTCTTTGGCTCCTGCGATGAGGGTTGGCGACACCCTGTGCTCCTCCTAGATTTCATGTCTTTGTAGGGTTATTCAATGCGTGTAGGTACTTTGGCAGAGTAGATGGAGGATATGTGCCCCATGGAGAATTATGTCACCATCCTTACTGAGTTACACTCGACTCTGAGCAATTCTGGGTTTTCTAAACATTTGGAAGTTTGGCCTCCACCTCAAGGTGGTGCCTTTGTTTGTCTGGGGTTTCTCTGCACTGCTCAACTTGCAAGTTTCATTTAGGTGAGGTTCATCCTGGTTATCATGTCGAGACAGAGGGAAAAGCCGTGTCGAGCTAGCTTGGGCAGAGGCAAAGCTCAGCGTGGATGCATCCTACAAGTCACTGCAGACTATGAAAACCATATCTCTCCACAGGTATGCATCCTCGTTGAAGACTGGTAGGAAAGGGTCCTCAACCAGAAGCTAGCTTTAGGTCAGGGAGGAAGCTAGGTAAATCACTACTGGCTTGTTAAAAATATGTTATGCAATCTAGTCGAGGACATGATCAACAACTGGTCTGATGCCCGTGACTCTGTCCTCGCCATGAAAACCAGAATGGTCGAAATCAACTCTTAGCTCACAGCCCTGGATCATAATACGTTCGCATGGAAGGGCACGGTTGGCATCACAAGGCATGGTGGACTAGGAGGAGGTGGCAGTGGACTAGGAGGAGGTGATAGTGGAAGTGTGACAGGGGGGGTTGTGCATGTTGATTGTGGGGGAGGTGGCAGTGGCAAACCCAAATAGTGCAAATCCTTTAAACCCGCAAACTAAATGTCACCAGTAAACACCATTTATGTAGGAAGGAGGGACGGTCGCCATGACAAGATGTTCAACCACCTCCTCCATGAATAGCAAGATATCTATGGTGTTTAATAAATTCAAAATAAATGCCAAATTGAGAAAACTGAGAAAAAAACACACGGCATCCTCTGATCATCTGACCAACTCTAGAGTCACTTCATTTTTCCTTAAAGCTCAACGAGGATTGTAAATTGAAGGGAAAAAGGAATACTATAACCAGAAACCATTATGAGTGAGAAACCCTAAATGTCTTCAACCGTTAGTAACCCTAAGTGTGTTCTCCGGTACTATTTTGCTGCAATAGATGACTAAGTTGTTCAGAACCCTAAAGGAGTTAGGGTTACCTTCCAAGTTCAGTTATATCTCAACATCGACCATTAAACCAGAACCAAGGCTGTTTGTACAGCTGTTGCTCTGACCTCTCCAGAAATTGTCGGATGGGCTCTTTCTACAGAAATCACAGGACGGGCTCTCCAGAAATTGCTGGACAGGCACTCCAGAAATCACCGGACGGGCACTCCAGAAATCGCCAGACAACTGCGGTTCTGACCAACTCAAGAGTCACAGCTCTCCAAAAATCGTTGGACTGTAGAAGAAAGAAAAACATGAAACCTGGTAGTTTAAGCAGCGTGAAACATGGTCGCCAGACTATAGAAGATAGAAAAACATGAACCTGGCAGTTTAAATCATGTGAAAAGTGGCTGAGAACATGTGGTAGATACCTACTTGCCCAAAGGCTGACAATGCTACAATGTTCCCAAACCCAGCTTCTGAGAGAAAAATGCCTTACGGTGTAATAAATAAAACATTAATTAAAAGACATAAATGACAATATATATTAAATCTAGCAATAAGAAGAAAAAATAAAGAAAGAGAAAGAATTACTCATATAGACGCTATAATTTACTTATTTGACCCAAACATTCCAAATCATACTAACTTTATAAATAGCTTCTACCTAACTAGTTGTGGTCTTATAATTAGTGAGTACCAAGAACTTATTGGGCAATCTTATTTAACAAATGTGACCATTTTCTATTGGGTAATTACTAACTGGCTATCTAAAAGAAAATGGACTTGTACAATCATTACCAACAACTAAGTACCTCAAAGTAGGGAGGTTAAGGTAGAGACCTAACATTCTTCCAGACTTCATTCGGAAAATTGATTATACTAGTATGAAAGTGAGCCTCTCTAAAAATGTAATTCATTGTCACTCCTATATCCTCATTCTTCTTTCCATTGATGACAAGATTATACTAATCATCTTTTTTATATGAAACCATAGTCTTTGTAAATTGCCAAATCACTTTACTCTTCAATAGCATTTCCATATTGTGTTCCCATATACCATAGCTATGGCTAGATTCAAAACTACAAGTTATTGCTTCTTAATTTATCTAGATATAGACCTATTCATTCTTCAAATCTAAACTTTAAGTAAATCAAGAATACATACAATCAATAACCTCTAATAGAATTGTAAACAATAGGCTAAATCTCAAACCAATAACTTTGATACCATATTTGAACAACTACAAAATTCTTAAATAAAAAAAAGTATATAATATAAGAAGTGACAATATGTAAAGAAATGGTTACAATGTGTTAACTCAATGTACAATAGAACACACAAACCAATTTTGTTTTCATGATAGATTTGATCATAAGACTAATAATTCAAAAAATAAAACATTTAACTAACTCTCTTAAAATATTGACAGCTATTTTAACAACATAATGTCACATATCACATATTTTTATCTATTTATTTGACTATCCACACACCAATGTCTCAGCAAAACAAACAAACATTACACAATTATCCATATATAATATAATACATGGACTAGCACATAATACAGCTTACAAAACCGTAAACAAAATATGTAAATATCCAACATAATAATCAGCTACTTATTTCATAGTTTCTCGTTGAAGGCGGACTTGTTCCCGGGCTAGAATAGTTTGCGCTACACTTAGGAGCAATGAGATACATCCTCCGATCAAAGCTAGCGCTAACCATGGCTTTGACAAATACTTTTCCTTAAATTCTGCCAAATTGGTCCGTATCATGTGCTCTTCTCCAATCCCTTCGTCATGTCGTTCCAGGTATTGGCTACTTCTTGGTCGCTTCCGAAGTCACTACCTAAAATTTTGATAAGAAAAATTAAAGCATGCTTTCCATTGTAAAGTTACACAATAATGGTTTATTGAGAATTTTTTTTTTAATGAGAAAAATTATGTTATTTTATGAAAAGTCAAAAAAAATAAATTAAAGGGCATTGAAAGCTTTATGGCATAGATTAATTACACATTGATTGAAAAGGTGGATCCTAATTGTAACATGTACATTAGCATTTAAAATGAAAACATCTATATCTAAATTTTCATGGCAGAATTAGATGTCATTTTTATTATACATTGATTGGCAAGGTGGATTGTAGTTGTAATAGTTATATTGGTACATATAAATTTTCATGGCAGAGATTGGATGGAAATTGTTTTATTACACATTAATTGGTTGGGAAGATCGATTGTAGTTGTAATAGTTATATTGGTACATTTAAATTTTCATGGTAGAGATTGGATGGCAATTGATTTATTACACATTGATTTTTTAATTTTTTTTTCAGTCGAAAAAACCATTCCTTGGTATTCATTGAATCAAAGGAACCTTTTACATCTTCGGTTATAACAGAAATGCCCCAAGGGACAGCACAAAAAATAACAGGTGATTTTCACCAATACAACAAACATACGTCCAAAACAAAATAGAAAACCGCAGAAATACAGGGGTACCCAAAGCACCTGGGAATCACTATAAGATATCCCTCTCATAAGAGAGCTGTATGAATCAGTCATCTATGTCCTAGAGAAAATAACAGGAGCCCAAAAATCTGATCCAAGCAAAAAAGGTGACTCTTGTATCCTGTAGCAGCTTGCTCAACAATACATGATAGTAGCTCAATGAATCATGAGAATTAAACTGTAATAGAATGAGCATATTCTAAAAAAGCTGTGATGAGTCTACCCCAATAATCTCATTTCCAAATGATTCAGTAAGTAAGAGATGGCCCGGAGCCAAGTGCAATCCTTCCTTGGATAAGATATCTGCCCTCTTGTTATGTTCCCTATAGACATGACTGAAATCCACCCAAGTAAAAGAGGACATGAGAATTCTGGTGTTGAAGCACCAATCCTCAAGATTCACCATGTCTAGGGTAGATTCCTTTTTTGCCCAGTTTATAATCGCAGAGGAGTCGCCAAAGATATGTAAGTAAGGCAACCCAATATCCTTGGCGACCTGTAGTGATGCCCAGAGTGCTAAGAGTTCTACTCTAGTATTTTTGCAACTGCCACATCCAAGTTTGCACGCAAGAAGGTGATGTTCATTCAGCCAAAGACAAAAGCCCGCTCCACCAATTTTATTTGCAACTGCTCCATCAGAAAATATCATAGGAAACACAGAAGTAGGACACTTCCCAATATTCCTAATTTTAAGCCTGTGCTTCAGAAGAGGCTTAAAGGTATTTACCTCCTCAAAAGTAATATGTAACAGGCTAGTCATAATAGGTTTCTGATCATCAAAGCATAATTGGTTCCTGGCCTTCCAAATATTCGATATAAAGAAAAGGGGCAGATACAGTAAAGAATCCCTATTTGATACCCAAATAGAGAGATTTTCCAAAAAGGTAGGTGCATTCCATAGTATGTTCACATCAAAAATACAGTTGAGCCCACAGATCACCTCCTTCAGAAAATGACAGCTAACAAATAGGTGATCAACTAATTCAGCATCCTCTTTACAGAGACATCACCTATTAGGTCCAATCATTCCTTTCTTGCTTAAATTGTCCCAAGTATTAATTTTTTTATTGCAAGTGAGCCACACAAAACACTTAACCTTAAGGGGAATATTAAAGTACCAAATATTCATCATAAATATCATTTTCCAAAGTAGTTTTGTGATTTGAGACAATAAATTCATATGCTTTCATTGCTGTCACCTTACCCATCTGCTCATCAAACATCCATAACAGCCTGTCCTCAGTATGTCCAATCCTAATACCCCCATGTGATAGAACTTTTACATAGGAGGACCACTGAGTAGCCCATTCACCCCCCAACAGCAAGTCAGAGGCAGAGTACCAACCTGTCCCATCCGTACCACATACATCCAGGTTTTGAGCCTGTGCAAGGTATGTAATCCCCAGGTCAGTGAGATATTCTCTGAGCTCCTCAGAAATAAAGTACTGCGAGTTGAGCCCCGCAATGGGGTCAATGCCCACTTTGATTTTTAATCCATTACCCACCTTCCATCCTAGCTGATAGGTGATCCACTCAATAATCCTTATAAACCCATTCCAAAAATAACAAGTACCAATAATACTGAATGTCTGGCCACAAATCCAATCTTCAAGAGGTCTGTTCTTTAAGTATTTATGGACAATAATCTTGCTCCAGATCCCAGTACCAATAAGTAGTTGCCACATACTCTTAAGTCTCATAGAAATACCGAACCATTCAAGATTCTTGATATCCCAACCACCGAATTCAAAAAGCAAGGAAAGAGTTTCCCAGTTTACCAAATGAGAAAACTGATGTCCTTCAGAGGAACCCCGGAGAAAGGAGAAAATAAGTTTGTGCAATGCATTTAGTATGGATTTAGGGCATCTTGCCAAACCAAACCAATAGATAGCCAACCCAGTTAGCACAGCTTTAATGAGGACCACTCTACCACCAAGTGAGAGATACCTGTAAGTCCAGTTATGAATTTTTCTTTCAAATAAGCTAATCATCCGTCTCCAATCTGAGGTGTGGTATCCCAAAGGTTTAAGATGATAGCCCAAGTACTTGAAACCCACAGTAATAGGATCCATCCTAAACGAAAATAGCTCAGCAATTTTTCCCCTGATGTCAGAATCCACATTCTGATATAGAAAGGTAGATTTTAATGGGCTAATAGACATCCCAGATACTCGACAAAATAAATCAAGAGCACCTTTATATGCACTCCATTCATCAACAGTGCCCATACCAATAAGAATAACATCATCCACAAAAAAACAAGTGTGTTAAGGACAGATGAGGAGAGTACTGATAACCCATAATCAATCCATAGTGTTGTGCATCCATAATAATGCAACTAAGGCCCTCCATAATCAAAATGAATAAGAGGGGTGACAAGGGACAACCTTGACAAAGCCCCCTGGAGACAGGAAAAAAATCTGAGGGTGATCCATTTACTAATACAGCAAAACAAGAGCTCATGACACAACCCATAATCCAATTGACACCCATAAGAGGGATATCTATCTGAATGAGTAGCAATCTGATGAAGGTCCAGTTGGCTCTATCAAAAGCTTTAATCAGGTCTAGTTTTAATACCAAGACATTTGAATTTTTAGTCTTAATCGAGTGTAGTAATTCCTGGGTAATACCAACCGGTTCAGTAATCTGTCTGTCATTGAGAAAACCAAATTGATGTGCTGAAAATGAATGGTTTAAGATAGGCTTTAGTCTGATGGCAGAAATCTTTGAATTAATCTTGTAGACTAGGTTACATAATGAGATTAGATAGAAATCAGCAAAATTCAATGGCTTTTCACATTTAGGTATCAGGGTTAAAAAGGTAGAATTTAGGGCCCCCGTGACTTTACCATGTAATCTGGCTTGTTCCACAGCCAGTACCAAATCCTCCCCCACCAGATCAAAGAAGGCCAGAAAGAACTCAACAGGCCACCCATCAGGTCTAGAACTCTTATCCTTCTTAAACCCCCTGAGTATAGCTTCAACTTCCAGCCTTGATATGGGCTTAAGAAAGCAATCAGTATCTTCATCAGTAGTCATGTGTGGAAGGAGCCTGACAACATTTAGTTGTTCAGCAATATCTGAGGACTTGTCATCACTGAAAAGGTCACTAAAGTGATTTTTTCCAAGTAGCTTAAGTGCCTTGTCCTCCAATATAGAGTTTCCTTCCTGGTCATTTAGAGACCAAATGGTATTTGTATTCCTTCTAGCAGATGCAAAGGAGTGAAAAAATCTCGTATTTGCATCCCCCTCATTTAACCACAGTGCCCTACTCTTCAGCCTCTGAGTAGTGATCTCACGGGCCTAATATTTTCCCTTCATTTCCTAAAGGGTTTCCCATTTTTTAGCGTTTTGAACTAATAAAATACCAGAGTCCTCCAATAATAATTTTGAGATGCCTTTATTTATATCCAGAATTTGTTGCTTCCTTTCAAGATTCTTAGTCCATTCCCAGTCATTCACAGAGCCTTTAAGTCTACACAACTTGAAGGTGAGTACATCCATATGGCAATAATCAGTCAGATCGAGAGGAGCCTTCCAGGAAGTAAGTACCAAATGTGTAAAGTCCTCCTCCAATAGCCAAGCTCTATTAAATTTGAAAGGCATACAAGGAGCGCAACTTTTTGGACCCCATTCCAAACAAATAGGGTAGTGATCTGATACATCAGATGGAGTAGCCCAGGTCCTATAGAAGGAAAATATTGGAAGGAGAGACTCAAAGAGAAAGAACCTGTCCAACCTTTTGCTAATACCAGCAGCCCTCGAGTGCCCATTTCTCCAGGTAGGGGTAGAATAGTACATAGAAAGATCAACTAACTTATTCCTAGAGATAAGCTGGGTAAAATAGGATGCCAAGGGATCCAACCTAGCTTTAAGACCCCAGACTTTAGCAGAAGATAATGTGAAGTTGAGATCCCCTGCCAGTAGTAAATTAGGCATTCCCAGAAGACCACCAGACACCAAGTTGTTCCAATAGGTAGTTCTTTGAACATAGGGACCGTAGCAGTTTATAGCAGTAAAGGTATCTGCCAGACCTTTAAAGATAGCTTTAAGTACAATACCAGCCAGAGAAGAAGAAGCCTTACAATGGACCAAGTGAGGGTCCCAACTAGCAAGTAGTCCACCAGAGAGTCCAGTAGCATCAGAAGCACATAATTCCCAACCAGGCTTAAGTTTAGAGAATAGGTGAAGAGCATGTGCATGACCACACATCGTCTCTTGTAAGAGGATCATATCAGGTCTAAGGTCAGATAATAATACACCAAGGGATTTTTGTTTAGCTAATCCCCCAAACCCATGGATATTCATAGATAAAATATTCATGGAGAAGTGGGCTCCACAGGTGTACATGCTCTAAGTACCTAAGAGGAAACAGGAGAGGAAGGTGAGTGTCTGGTCGCTTGCTTTAAGCGAGACGAGAGAGGAAAATAAGTCTTCGAGTCCCCAGTTCCCTCCCAAGGAGGCTTCTTTGATTTTCTTATGGTCACATCCTTAAATCGGATAGATTCCAATGGTAAGGTAGAGGGGGGTAAAGGAGTCTTGTCCGAGAAGATAGATAGAGTAGTAAGAAGAGAAGGATCCTGGAAGGTTGGAGCTTCAGGGGGACTAGATGAAGTGGTTAAAGGAATAGGCATAGAGCAGCCAGCAGGAGAGGAAGGGGTGGATGAAGAGGACAGTACAGAAGAGCTCAGAGGGAGGGAGGGATAGTGCTCCAGGGTAAGGGGAGGAGGGCCAACAGCATCAATCTGCTCAGAAGATAAATCCAGAATTGAAGAGACCAAGTTCTCCACCGGTGCAACACTAGAATGAATTGCAACAACTTCCATGTCTTCAATGTACATCAGCTGACCTTTAGAGAGGTCATCAAACGTGGAAGGATAAAACGAATTATAAATAAGATCAGTGGAGTCCACTAGGGGAACAGTAGGTTGAGAACAAGAATCAGGACAGGTTTGAACGGTGGAGTCAGTGGAGTCCTCTAGGGGTGCAATAGGCTGGGAACAAGGTTCAAGATGGGGCAAATCAGGGATAGGTATGAAGTTAAAACCATTCCTGATAGGTATACCAGTATGGAGACTGTGATAGGTATTCCGGAGGTGTCTAGTTTCATGGAAAAAGTTACACATGAATGGCATATGTAGATAATCCAATCTCTGGGTGATAATAATATCACCACACACAATGTCAATTTCTGAAATAAGTCCCTTGGTGGTATCCACTTCAACCAGTATCTTTGCTAATATTTTATCATAAATAAGGTGAAAATCCCTCTCAAGTGTAACAAATCGACCAAGAAGATTAGCCAGATTCATAAGGACGTCCTTATTCCAAAGAGGGAAGGGGAAAGCAAGTAACAAGACCCAGAGATGTCTGACAATCACTCTTTCAGTAAGAGGATCAAACCCCGAGTGCCACTTCTTCAGAACAACAGAACCTTCAAGTACCGGTCAAAGTTTATCTAGAATAAGTAAAGCATCAGACTCTTCTAAGAATACAAATACCAGCCATTTATTTGCCAGTAGACTAATCGAGGGTACATAATGTATGAGAGGTTTCCAATGTAGGGTTGCCCAATCAACCCAACCCTCTTTCGACATGGAACAATACTCCAGTCTACTGATCAACGCCCTATGGCATAGGGTCGGTCTCCACCTTGTCCAAAAATACATCATGTCCAAGAACGAAAGGAGATTTATGTTCAGAGGCCTTAAGGGATTTTTCCTTATGATGTGATGAATAATGAGACCGTCCCTTGCCAGGGTGTGTAGGCTGAAAACCCACGGTCGGGCACTCCATATCCCAAAGGAGTGGGTTAAAAATAGTGGAAGACACAGGAGTGACACAAATCAGAGGGGTAATCAATACCCGAGACCATCCCTGGGTCAGAACCAGTCAAGGGTGACCAACAGTCAGCCCCGAGACACAATGGGTAGAGTAAAATACTCCAGCAGGATATCGCCAAATAACCAACATACGACCCAAGGAACATCCTAAATGTAAACCCCAAGGTCCACACCAACCACAGGAATAAAGGGTTCAATCCAACCCAAAAAACAGGGTAACAAACCCTATCACATAATTTAGAGCAGGTAGGTGTAAATGAAGAAATTTAAAAATACCAGAAGTAAAAAAAACAGCCTCAAAGTGCCACCAATAGTGCTCATACAGTACCAGAAACCACATAAAAAACCCCACCGCAGGAATCACATACAGTACCAGAATCAAAAATAAAAAAGTAAAAAAGGAATTCCCACTTTTTAATGGTTGGTACTAACCCTCATATGAGGGTGAACTCCATATAATAATCAAGAAAAGCCACTAAAAACCCCACCAAGTATAGCCACAAAAAATATCCCACCAGAAAACAGTAATTAAAAGAGCAATAAAAACGAACAGAGTTACCTAGAGTCAGGCAAACCTGACTGCAGAGCCGAGAGCCGGTGAGAAGTGTGCCCGTAACCGGCTCAGCCGCAATCGTTCACCAGAGAAAATCGACACCACGGACCAGTCAGCAGTGCTGGCACATCAAAAAACCCAAGAGACCAAAGAGGGTCAGTCTTCATCGTACCCTGTTCCAAGAAATCTAGGCCGCAAACCCAAAGAAAGTTTGTCGGTCCCCCAAATCAGCTTCGCAAGGGATGCCACCGGCAAAAACCCACCCCATAGGTAACCAAAGCCAAAAAATGTACCAACATGAGGGCAGCACCGCTCCCCAGTCCAGGAAATCCAGGCTGCAAACCCAACTATGTTCGTCGGTCCCCCAAACTGGTCAAGGATCTGCACATCAGTCTTTCGACAGGCCCCATAGCTCTCAAAAGATAAAGCGGGCTAATCCCCATCATCCCGTGCATGCATCACAGTCCAACCCGACATTCACTGAGAGGCATGTGCCCTAAAGTCAACCCCCATGCAAAGAAACATCTAAAGATAATACAAACCCCGACAACAATCCAAAAATGTGCACCAGCGCGACACCGGGTTAGGCTGCACACCGCAAAAGGAAACTGCCGGTGGGTGAAAAAGAAATGGCTGTGGAAATAACCCAGCATGCTACCCACCAGTTCAATACCACTGAAGGTACCAATAGTGGGAAAGGAAAAGGAGGGAATTGAAAATCCCAGTGCAGCCCCCCAATAATCCAGAAAAAACCTCAGATACTAGTGCAAGGTCAATGCTGATGAAACCCTAGGTTCGTCTCCATTCACCGCGCCGCAGAGCTCCAAGGTATATGTGGACACGAGAACCGATGCAGGGTCAATGAAACCCTAGGTTCGTCTCCGTCACCGCGCCGCAAAGCTCTCTCGACCAGGTAAATCAACTGAGTGGCTCTTTGAAGGCCAAGTGGGCATATGCGCTCTTTGGCCATTGGGAAGGTGGATTGTAGTTGTAATAGTTATATTGGTACATTTAAATTTTCATGGTAGAGATTGGATGGCAATTGATTTATTACACATTGATTGATTGGTAAGGTGGATTGTAGTTGTAATAGTTATATTGGTACATCTAAATTTTCATGACAGAGATTGGATGGAAATTGATTTATTACAAGTTTATTGATTGGGAATGTGGATTGTAATTTTAATAGTTATATTGATACATCTAAATTTTCATTACGAAGATTAAATGACAATTGATTTATTACACATTGATTTCAGGAAGGTGGATTATAGTCATACTAGTATTTAAAATGAAGTGACTAACTTCTAAAATCATATAGTGATAGAGAGTGGATAAATCATATAATGGGTAAGTGGATAGTACCAAAATCAAATGGTGGATAGTGTTAAATAAAATGTCCAAATGGTGTATAGTTGAGAACAATTAAAATTAATGATAGGACACTTAATTAGGTAAAAATTATGTGCGTATTTAAAATGAGATCGTTGGTATCTAAATCATATGGTGGAGAGTGGATGATTGATGGATATAATGAGAGATATAAGTAAGTAGTAATTCGTTGTTTTTTAAAATGAGTTCTTTGGATTGGTTTGCCTATAAAATCATATGGTGGAGGGTGGATGACATTCAAAACATTTAGAGGTGGGTTATGATTAGTTATGATGGTTAATGAATATTAATATTGTAGTGTTTATTTAGCATAATGATAATGTTTTTTACTTATACAATGTGTTTAGTATAAATTTATGTGTTGAAATAATGATAACTAATTTTCCAAGAATTTGGATATTGTCATTTTTCTAAAATTTTATTATTTTTTTTTTAGTTGAAACAAACTAGTTCAAGATAAAATATAGATAGGTGCATATTTAATTAGTGAGAAAAAAAAAGTTATATCTATGTAAACCCGTAAAGAAAAATATGAAAATATGTATATGAGAAATGGTTATAAACATGTTTATGTTTAGTTGTTATATTAAACCATAAGAATACCAATATTATTGCCTCGAGAATGTTTCATATTAAAGGTTTTATCGCGTAATATTTACACATGTTCTTTGTATGATTGAACTATTGATCTCTTTTGGTTTATGTTTCTGTTACCAACAAGTGCTATTAAAATCATATTTATATTATGACTCTCTTTATCACGTTGAGGGAGTGATAATTATAACATTATCATTGGCATAGAGTTGTCATATGAGAAATGAAGTTAACTCGGAGACCCTATGTGTCTCACTTAAAGAGAGGTGAGATCTACGTGGGCATTGTCGTCACATGAGATCTACTTTTAAACGAATTTTAGAGGTATAAGTTGCAGACTAAAAGGTCGATGTTTTATTATTAGGTGAAAGGTTTTATGAATTATATTTTAAGCATTTATTTTTTATTAAAACTTTTATTTAATATTCAATATTTTGGGTTCAACCTTAAAACATAATATGTGTTCCATCATTTTGAAAAACTTGGTTTTATAAAATTTGGTTTGAAAAAGCTTGGTTTTGTGAATTTTGGTTTGGGTACTTGTACTCATGGCAAGAGTGCAAAGTTAGAGGTGGAGAAATTTAGTTCAAAAAATAATTTTGGGTTGTGAAAGTTTGATTTGCTTGTAGAGTAAGGTTTGCAAAAAGCATAGGTGGGTAAATCAAAGAACCCCACATATATGTTAGAAGAGGACTAAGAAGATCTAGACTCAATAGCTTTCAATGTCATCTGTCTATGTCTTGCAGATGAAGTCCTATTTAATATTACTGGAGATGAGACAGCAAAAAGTTTACGAAACCAGAACGGGAAGCCTATACATGATGAAGCTTTTTATGAACAATATCATTTTGAAGAGAAAGTTGTACTCCCTAGGAATGAATGAAGGCACAAAATTTCCTAATCATCTCATTTATCAATTAGCTAGTATGGAAATAAAACTTGATGATGAAGACAAGACAATTACTTTGCTATCATTCACTTCCTGAATCTTGAAATCATCTAATTACATCTATGTGTTTTAGTACAATGGACAGTTTAGATTATGATACTATTGTTGGAGCTATGTTATCTAAGGAGGTGCAAAGAAAAACTAGTTCAGAGACCTCTACCACGGTATCAATGGTGGCTAGATGTCGATCTAAAGAAAAAGGGAAGAATTCGAGACGTGCATATAAATCCAAATCAAGAGTTAAGAAGGGTAAGCTAAAGTGCTCGTACCATAACAAATCAAGCCATTTCAAAAAGGATTGGTGGAAAAGAAAGCCATCCAAAGAGGGGTCATCTAAAGAATGCTCCACAAATGAAGCAAATGGAGCCGGAATAAGTTCAGGTATGGTTGATGAAGTACTATTTTTTTCTAATGTTTCACAATATCATCATGATTAGATGCTATATTTCAGTGCCTCTCACCATATGTGTCTTCACAGAAATCAGTTCTCATTTTACCAATCGATTAATAATGATGTTGTTTTTATGGAAAAATATTTTTCCTATAAAATTGTTGGGATTGGTAGCATCAAGGTTAAAATGTATGATAGTACTATGAGAATATTAATAGAAGTGAGGAATGTACTCAAACTAAGAAAGAACTTAATATCAATGGGAGTTCTATATTCTTATGCTTATAAATTTAAAGTTCAAGGTCGAGTGTTGAAGGTGTCCAAGGGAATCTTAGTAGTTGTGAAGCCTAAAATGATTGAGAACCTTTATAAGGTAGAAGGAAGTACTGAGATAAATCAATCAGTAGTATTATCTGAAGTTGCAAGTGACTCTTCTCATTTATGACATCAATGTTTGGGTCTTAGCAGTGAGAAAGGGCTTTTAAGATACTTGTCTTAAGTTACTTCCTAGCTTGACATCAATGCGTGGATTCAAGGAAAGATGAATCTTCCTGGTGAAGCAGCTCTCGAACATAGATTTGATATTGAAGCATGAGTGTCATGGAGAATGTGTAAGGATTTCTTGATCTTATTTTCACCCAATGACAATGGAAATATTAGGTACGAAGACTCCTAAGAGTGAACCTCCTCCTCATCTACAGAATCAACCTCATGAAGCTCAAGAGGTGAAGTGAAAATCGATAATAGGTCTTTCTCTTCAACTGCAAGGTCTTTATGCTCAAATAAATTTGTACTTGCAATAATATCTTCAATATGAATCTCTATGTCTCCAACAAAGAAGGATGAGCATCCATCAGTAGATGTCTCCATGTTATCTTGGTACCCATCAGTAGGTACATCAACCCTTAGGAACCCATCAATAGGCTCCTCATGATGATACCCATTAGTAGGTATCTCATCACAACATCCATTAGAAGATGCTCCATTATCCATGTCTAGAATGTCTAAATCGTATTTTATACACCCTTCTCCTTTACTACCAACATGATTCTTGCAATGAATTTTGCTCCCCTTTATTTATCTTTGCTTCTTTTTCTTCATGGATTCCATGAAATACCCCCATGGCATTGCTTTTATTTTCATGTTTTGAAAATTATTTTTTATTATGTAATGAGTTATGAAAACTCAAAAACTCAAATGACATTGCACAACAAACCTTTTTATTAATTTATTTAATAAAGAAAATGGCACTTGGAGAGCTCAACTACATGAGGGGACACCAACCATGGCACCAAGGAACATGTGTAAGCAAGCTAGAGTGATTGATACCATTCAAATCCAATCCAAAACTCAACAACCAAACAAGATCCTAAATCATAGGGATTTAAGGATTTGATTGGATATTTGATTGGGATGGCATAAGACCTGGGAAAAAGCTATATATATGAGTGCACTGGAATAGCACAGGAATTCGTGGTGTGCATGAGGAAAATGATTGCTGAGTGCATGTGTTGAGCGTTTTTCTATTTTATAAGTCCATCGTGAAAACTTGTTACAGACTCGAGGAATGAGTGTCACGAGGAAGTTACTTGTTGTTCCAGTGCATGGTTGGTGATCCAGCTCGGGGGTGGAGCGGAGCAAACCGTTGATTTTCTGCCTCCTATGGCTGGGAGGAGTTCATTCTCCAAGTGTGTTTTTTTCCCTTTGGATTCAGGGAAGTAGATATGATCGCCTTCTTACTCATAGATCTATAAATCTACAATTTTTGAAAATTGTGATCGATATTGTATGGTAATCAATTGTTACTTAGAGTTATTTGAATGGGGTGATTCTTATTTTGAAATGTATAAATTGTTGTGAATGGTTTCTTTGTCGTTTTAATATGAAATAAAAAATACCAGTCTGCGGAGACTGTTTTCTTTTAAGAAAAAAAGTACCTCTGCGTTCTCCTTTATGGATATGCTTTATATATATTTTCTTTAATATGGAAGCCCAGATCCGTCTCTGATAGTAGTTTGAAACCAATATCTGCATTTAACTATTCACGAGGTTTTGACTTCCTTTGTCTGCTTACGTTTTCGGTCTATTACGTGGTTTTATGCATACTCGATTTCTTTTGCTGGATCTAAACCTTTTGCATGTAAATCCATTGATCGATCTGTAGAGTTATATCAATAAACCTATGCATACGATTGTACTATTTTGATCTATGGAAATTACAATCAGTTTTCTTTTCCATCTTGGTGATTTTACCACAATATCCCGACTGGTTTTCGAATTTAAATCTCTGCTGTATTTTATTTTTTTTCCTTCGTTTTTTTATTTGGAGAACATCTCCAGAAAATCCATTGATAATCCAATGTTTCCTTTTCATGAATCTTTTAGATCCGACATTGGGCGGGTATAATTCCTTTTAGCCTATGCGTAGATCAAAATTTTTCCCATGCCTCCCTTTTTTATTATTATTATTGACTGTGTATTTTAATTATTGCATGGAGAGGGCATCTCTGTTGGGCTAGGCGACCTCCCTTTTGGGAAGTCTTACTGTTGAGTGTATATTTTAATTTTTACAGATAAATCATGTCTCCATTGGGTTGTGCAATACTCCTTTATGCCGCCTTTTTTTATTTGTTTGGTTATGCATTAATACTTGCCGAGAGATCGCATCTCCATGGGGATGGGTGATCTCCATGTTGAGAGGATCGTCCCATGTCTCTATTTTATTTGATAATTGTGTATTGTATTTAACAGTTGCATATGGAAGGCGTCTCCATTGAGGGGATCATTATTCCTGCTTTTGATTGCTGGTGTGTGATCGATTTTTTCTCTGTTTATGCTTTGCTGGTGTGTAGTTCCAGCTCCTGCAAAATGTTTTCTTTTAATCTTTTTTTTATGGCGAGACCCTCTGATCAAATTGAAAACACTTCCATCATTTTTTGAAATTCCGTGTTGATATGTGATCTAAACTCTATCAGCATTTCTTAATGTGTGCATACGATTTCCATTGTTGCAGTAGAAATTATAAGGACTCTCATCGTGTTCCGAAATTATGTGTTGCTTTGTGATCTAAACTATGTCAATATTTCTTAAATTCTGCATACGTTTCCCAATTGTTGCGGTAGAATTTATAGGAACTCTCAATGCAACTACCGTAGTCATCGAGATAGTGGAACATTCTTTTTTATTTCATTAACAGACAATAAAACTTTTTACTGCACTCGGATTAGCCACTTATTCTGCTCTACCAATAATTGAAAAAAATTAGGAATGATC
>LPNX010994453.1:33568-49158 GCA_001517045.1 Pseudotsuga menziesii
GATATCCACATAAATTTAAATTACTTAGGTGATTAAAAAAAAACTAATTTTAGGTGAATTGGTCTTGTAAAAATGAATGTAATATTTTTGGTTTACGAAATGCACAGTTGTAGTTTTTCTTCTAGTTTGACTTGAATGTCATGTTTTATTTCATTTAATATTATATATGTGAATGTTTGGGAAAACAAGCGATGGTTTATTTGTTTACATGTGTTGTTTAAATATTTGCGATTGAGAAATGACATTTACAACTTTATATCTTAAAGACTTAATTAGTAATGTAACTACAGATTTTTACCATGATAAAATTGTATATAAATATATGGGTATCTAGTTCTATGTATCTATAGTAATTTAGTTTTCAAGCACATGGTGAATTATTATTTTTATATATTGAGTAATCAATATATGTTTGTGCTTCTAAATGGGAAGAATTATATTTTTGATATTATATTCCTTTTAAAAAAAAGAATTGAGAAATTTATGTCTTGTTCCTTTTATGTGTATGTGTGTGTGTGTGTGTGTGTCATTTTTGGTATTGTTCCAAAATTTAGTAATTAAGGTTTTTACAATGTGGTATCATATTACGACACTTGTCCCTATGGTTCGATATGCATATTTCCAAAAACTAACAAATGTGTAAATTTTTGTTCTTATTACTTGTATAGCAGAAAATTGATTTACTAAACTACGGGTTATATGGCTGGAAGATGCTCCCCTACCCCACCTACACAGGTTGAACCTAATAATGAGGATCCACTAAATAACAACATTGTTAATATTGAGATTCTACAAACAGTGAGGGACTTACAAGAATAAATTATGAACTTTAAGACTGAACATGAAAGGGTACTGAAAACTCAAGAAGACTTAAATGAAGTTCTACTATATAAACTGAATGAGATAACTAATGAAAAGAGGAAAAAGTAACATAGACCAGAAAACTCATCCTTTGACTGTCCTTACTCTGACAGAAGCCATCTATCTAGTGAATCAAAGTATTCTAGTGATAGTTTTGAGGGCAGAGCTAGGAAGAAAAGAAAATATAAAGATGAGCTAATAGGAGAATTCAAAAAAATAAAGCCTCCTACCCTTGATGGTGAAGTCAAAAATGGAGAAGAAGTTGAGGCTTGGCTCTCCGGGATGAAGAAGTAATTCACTATGTACAATTACTCCAACTCCATGAACGGAAAAATGGCCATCTTCAATCTAATCGGAAAGGCTGAGATTTGGTGGCAAGACTTAAAAAGAGCAAAGCTAATTAATGATAAGAAAGTAAGTAGGAACTGGTTTAAAAAGGAATTTAAAAATAAATACCTCTCAAAATATTACTACGAAGGGAAAGCTAAGGATTTTTATGAGCTAAGACTGGGATCCATGTCTATGCAGGACTTATGTTCTAAATTCTTATCCCTGTTAAGATATGTGCCTTACCTAAACGAAGAAAAGCCTAGAATACAAAGATTTCTAGGTTTCTTGCCTAACTTTTATAAAGACAAACTGGAATTTGAAGAACCGAAAACTTTGTATGAAGCAATGAGGAGGGCCAAATTAACATATTACCAATCCAAGAGTAAAAGTGAAAATCCTTATAATTTCAAGAGAAGACGTGGAAGTAGTTTTAAGAGAAGAGAGTTCAAACCTTTTAATAAACATAAAAGTTTCCAGAAAAATACCTTCAAGGACAAACAACCAACAATAATAACAGAGTATAAACAACCTATGAGAACTGTTGAGTATAAAGATAATACTTTTAATAAGAAAAGTGAAGAAATAAAAAAAGAACCCTTGCAGTGTTGGGTTTGTGAGGGGAGTCATTTCTATTGGAATTGTCCTCATAAAAAGGATAATTGGAATATTCACACAGTTCGAGAAGCAATCATAGTTGGAGAAGTTGCTCGGAACATACCACAGATTATCACTGTGTTGGACAATCATCAAGCAGATTATCAGCCCTCCATGATTGAGGTAGATGGTAAGATCCTTGACAAACCTATTTCTATATTAATTGATTATGGTTCTACCCTAAGTTAGTAGATTTGTGTAAAATGAGAAAGTATGATTTTGAAAAGTCGTGGTTAGTGCAATTAGCCATGAAAACAAAAAGAAAAGTAACTAGTTTTATTTCTAGTTGTGAATTTCATAAGCAAGATTTGATTACAAAAGTAGATTTGAATGTTTTAACATTAGGATCTTACAATGTACTGATTGGCATGGATTGGCTAGAAAAATATAAAGTTTTGCTAAATTGCTTTGAGAAAAATTTTGATTGTATTGATGAAAATTGTGAAAGAAAAATGGTTAGAGGGATTACAAAGAAGGTTCTTACTAGGAAAATCTCTACCTTGCAATTGTAAAAGTGTGCTAGAAAAGGATGTAGGATATTTGTTGTACACATCACCGAAACTAATGATAAAAAAACAAATCCTAGCTTAGAGGATCTTCCCTTCTTAAATTATTTTAAAGACGTCTTTCCAGAAGAGATACTGGGACTACCTCCGAGGAGATATATTGAATTTACCATTGAATTGGTACCTGGGGCAGTACCCGCCTCGAAGGCCCCTTATCGAATGAACACATCTGAGTTGGTAGAATTAAAATTACAATTACAAGAATTAATAGATAAAGAATATATTAGACCGAGTGTGTCTCCATGGGTAGCTCATGTCTTGTTTGTTAAAAAGAAGGATGGCACATTGAGGCTTTGTGTCGATTACAAACAATTAAATAAAATGGAAATTAAGAATAGATACCCTCTTCCCCACATAGATGACTTGTTTGACCAAGTACAAGGAGAATCTGTATTCTCTAAAATTGACTTGAGGTCTGGTTACCATCAAGTAAGAATTAAGGATGAGGATTTCCATAAAACTGCATTCAGAACAAGGTACGGGAATTACGAGTTTCTCATTGTACCATTTGGCTTAACCAATGCCCCAACCATGTTCATGTGTTTAATGAACAACGTTCTTCACAAATATTTAGATAAGTTTGTAATAATATTTATTGATGACATATTAATATACTCTAAAAATGAAGAAGAGCATAAATAACACTTAAAAATAGTCTTGCAAACCTTAATAGAACATAACCTTTATGCAAAGTTTAGCAAGTGTGAATTCTTTCAAGATAAAATTCAGTACTTAGGTCATGTAATAACTAAGGAAGGTATTTTGGTGGACCTAGATAAAATTAGGGAAATCAATGATTGGCCAGTTCCTACCATGACATTGACATTGGTCACAAATGAGAATATAATTATACATAAAGAAGAACATTGAAAATTGCACACATGCGCAAACACCATTTGTGAGACTTATGGATAAAGGGAAACAAACTTGTGTGTGAAAGTCCCACAAGAAAAATTAAATGTGGTACGAATACTTGTAAAGGTAAATATAAGTTATGAACCGATGTGTGTAAAATTCCCACAAGGACTTTGGCATATTTGTGTCATAAACGACACAAAGATGAATTGTGGTAAGTGGCACATCAACGCAGATCCTAACTTGTTAAAAATGAAATCTAGTGGGGTGTTATTCAAGGTTAAGGAACTCCACCAAGTGGACACATATCTTGAGCCAAGTAGACTATAAATAAGCTAGAGATGGATGTGGTGAAGTAAGCTTGAAAAGAATGAAGATATGAGATAATTGTTTGGACAAGATTTGAAATTTTCTTTAGGGTATCAATGGTTCATTGATCGCAGTAAGTATTTTTATGCAGCGGAACTGAAGTGCACAAATCACTTAGTGATGAAAAGCGAATAAGTGCGCTAGAATAAAGGGATACCTGTATTATGGATGTGCAATATTCTTTCTCAGTAAAAGACGCAGGCCACAAAAAAGCAAGTGTGGTTGATCTAGAAACTCAATTCAGATGCAAAATGCAAATTCATTGAAGAGACGCAGATCACAATAATTATCGCATATCATGTTTTAGGAAACTGGTTGTTTGAATGCGGATACTTAGATGCGGATCGAAGAAGTTATAGAAGTTGCATATTATGAAGACATTCACAAGGATAAGGTATTTCTCTATTTGCAGTTTTTTGAATACAATCTTATTTCATATTAGGGAGGTAGGACAGGGAAAGGATTAAGGGGTTGCGTCCTCCTTCTAGTCGATGTTGGAGAATACAATCAGGGTTTTGTATCATCCTTTCTAATTGTGCAAATAAAACACGGGGGGTTGGAGCCTCCTTCTAGTTGTAGCTGGTAAATATTATTAGGGTGTTGTAATATCCTTTTTATTGGTCTAGATAAAACATAGGGGGTTGGAACCTCTTTCCAATTGTAGTTGGTAAATATAATTGGGGTGGTGTAATATCCTTTCTATCAGTGCAAATAAAACCTTAGAGGTCGTACCCTCCTTCCATTCAATTATGGAGAACACAAATGGAAGCTGGTGCTTCCACAACCAGAGAGCGCAATTATCCACAAGTCAGAGCTTGAATCCACAAGTGGAATTTTGCACAACTAGACTGATATTTGTTCAGGTTGGTGCCTAAAGATCGTGAATCAGTTCTCATGCAGATTGAAGTTGTTGCAGGTCAGTGCTAGTATCCTGTAGATTGTACCTGGGGATCAAGTCAACTCTTGACATTAGTGGGTGCTCATTTTTGGAAATTGCAATCTTCCACTTATGTAAATATATTATACATTTATAGATATACAATTATTCTCAAGTACTTGTGTGTTGTTTCAATTATTCTTGTTGTTGTTGAAAAGTTTTAATTGGTGAAAATATGCTTAAGTTAAAAATATACATATTTGCACTATTACTTATTCACCCCACCCTCTATGTAATAATATAAATCCAACAATTGGTATCATAGTGGGCATCTTCGGCAATAGGCTAACATCTGGAAGAAGGATCTAGTGTAGATATGGATAAGCAAGAAGGTTTGTCCACCAACAAAGCTTCAAGATTTGATGGATCTAATTATGCCTTCTTGAAAATTCAATTGGAATTTTATCTGCAATCACTTGGTATGGATGTTTGGAAATCAGTGGAAGATGGATATGAGTTCTTGAAATCAACTGATGAGTTAGAAGAAAATGATGAGCGTGTAACCTCCAAAACAGTCTCAGTTGACCTTGAGAATAGAAGACAATATGAATGGAATGTGCGAGCAAAGAATGTCATACTGTGTGGATAAGTTGATATCGTGTTTACCAAATTAATGCAATGCAAGTAGCACGGTTTCGATTTTTATTCAAACGCCTCATGGAATTCATTAGAAATTAATGAATATGATTCTCAAAAATTTATAGGGGATAGTGCATTGTGGTGTTTTATATTCTAGCATGGCTATAGTTTCACTTCTTGGTTATACAGATTATGATTGGGTAGGAGATGCTTTAGAGAGAATGTCTACTATAGGGTGCATCTTTTAGCTTGGCTCAAGTCATATTTCATGGTATATTAAGAATTTGAGAACTCTTTCTCTTTCTTCTTATGAAGTAGAGTACAGGGCAGTTGAAGAAGCAGTGTAGATCCAACATGTTCCTATAGAGCTTGGACTGGTTCAGAAGTATCCTACTGAATTAAGATGTGATAATCATAGTGGAATCCAACTTGTGTATGATTAAATGTTTCACTCCCATACTAAACACATTAATTTTTTTTTTGTAAATAAGAAAGAGAGTCTATTATAGTACAAAAAATTACAAGGAGAGGTCAATGGAGCTTGACCTTCAACCCAAAAAAAGATCCAACTTAGAAATGTCTGTCTTTGCTGACAAAACCTTGACAAAGATCAGGCCTGGAGGAGCCTGATTCTTCTGACAACCCAAAAACGGGTATCTTACATCTCTGTATCCCAACAACAGAAAAGAACCTTTACGACCTAGTAAACAAAAAGAACCATTACGGCCCGCATAGTTTTTACCTAGACATACTGATAAAACCTTTGACTGAAAATATACCAGAGTAGGGAGAACTTCCACATTCCAAATGGAAAGCAGTGTCGTACAAAGTCACACAGAGGCCTAGAGAACTTCCAATTCAAGAGCCCTCTAGCTTCCAGCCTCGCTAGGAAGATTAGGAGGATGCTCCTCCCGTGAAGGCTGCATGGCAGAGGCTGGAGAGTTGGTTGGAGTCTGCCCCAGGTTCGATGGTCCAGCATCAGGATTGGCCAGTAGATTTTGAGTGATTTGCTCTAGAATGCAGAACCCTGTCGCACTTTCCTATTGACCTCTGCGTATGGTATCCATGGCCTCGTGGATGCCTTGAGCCATTTGGATTTTGGCTTGGATGTCACAGGCTAACAGAATACGTGCTGACCAAAATGGATTGGGGATCAATGGGCAGCCCATAAGCGTTTCAAACTCCCAAAGGAGATCAATCTCTATTATTACAATAAACGCCTCGCCCGCCGTGGGCATTTCAGACATGTACTGGTATCCCTAGTTAAAGGGAGCAGCATTCGGAATACCCCTATCTTAGGGCATTGATTCCTCCTCTGCACCGTTAAAAGCTTCGTTGGGGTTATCCCCTCGATTTGGGCCTTGCGCTCTCAACCGTGCTCTCCATAACCTTGGCATGGTGCAGTCTCTCAGGCAGACAGAAGATAGAAACATAAGGGAGTAAAGGAAATTGGAAATGAATAAGGCCTCTGACTGACAAACATAAATAGGGCTTTCCGTCGTCGATGAAATCCTCCTGCAGCCACCATCCTTTGCTCTCCCTCATCTTGCCATAATGCCCTGCTGCTCTCCACGCTCGAGCCGATCTCTCATATTTTGCGAGTGATTCACGACCTTAAGTTTTACAGCATGCCAGATGATATGGTCCTACGTCATTGATATCCCTCTATCATAATCTACAGCAGGTCCAGTACCTGCATTACTAACCTCCCTCGTTCCCACGAATCTGGCTTTAAGATTGCCCTCACAATACATATAAAGCCACTCTCTTCTTCCATACTGGGGACTGTCATGGTTGGGTTCCACATGCTCCGTACTCAGGCTGCGTGTAGGGCGAAGATAATCGAGAAAGAACCGCGTGTTAAGATATACAAGATTGTGGACTGAGACAGGCCTTACCAAACCCTAGCTGGCGATCAGAAACTCCCTTGTCCTACCGCGACTATTAATTAGACTATGGTAGGCCCTCCTGTGATGATGACACACCGTCTTCGTGCCTCCCCTCAGATCGAAGCCATTTTTCATTTGCTTACGAAAAGTGGAGCGCATTGCCTCACATCATCATTCACCATCTTGGAGCAGCTGCTCCAGATTTGCTGGGTTTTCCCATCATCCTCCTTAGCTCTACATGGAAAGAAAACTCGCTCTCCACTCTAGCGTTAGCCATGGCATTCGCCACCCTATTCCCTTCCTGCTTGATGTGCATTAGGAGGAAAGCTTCCTCTCCTGTGAGGATCTGCCTTAGGGCATTTGACCTGCTCTCCCATCTCCAATTTTTGAAAACTTGGGACGTGAGGGATCCTGCTTGGAGTCTGCATGCAATGTTAATTATAATCTAGGAGTCACCTTCCACCACGAGAGGAATTTTTCCCTTTTTCTTATCACAAATGTGTAATAGAGAATTTGTTTCACAACTATAAATAAGAAGTAAAGAAGAAAGGAATTTTTATACAAGGGCTTCACTAGTTTGTGATTTGATCTTATTTTTATATTTATTTTACTTAATATTTTTATTTTAAATTTGTTATATTTTTTTAATTAATATTTTTTTAAAAATATTTTTAATTAATATTTATAGATGTAGATTTTATATATTAATATTAAGAATATTTATATAAAAATATATTAGTTTGTATTTATTAATTTTACCTTTTGTAAAAAGCATAATTTAGATAAAAATAGTCTTTATAATGGATAGAAAATGATATTTACATCCTAGGTAATGAAGGCGATATCTTCTTTTAGGAGACTTTAACGCTAGAAAAACAACTAACCAAATTATTATCTTAAGCAACAATTCCAACCCTAATCCTCTATGGCTATATGAGAACCTTGTGTTAGCTAGCAAATACAAAAGAAACTCTGGCAACTTGGTTAATATTTTGTTTGATACTGAAGAAATGAAACTTTGTAGTTCTTAAGATCTAATATTTGTAATGATCTTATGAAGTGCTCAAAGTCCAACCAAATGAATTGTATCCATGGGCTTGGTAGTAGTGTCATAGATTATGCAATATATGATATCCCCATATACAACCAAATAGTAAATTTTGAAACATTAAATGACCATAAGCCCAACTTTGATCATAGATCTTTAACCCTAACTCTTATTTGACACGCACATAAGCCCTATTAATTAAGATTATAATAACCAAAAGCACTTATTTTTTATCAAAATAAAATTGATCTATTTTAAGGGATTTAAATAATGAATTATATGTACCATTAAATAAGGACAATATTAAATACTTCTATCATAAATTTGCCACAACCCTCTCTAATTGCATTAACAGGTCCGTTCTCATGGTGCCATGTAGAGAGGAAAATAGAATAACCAACCCTTGGTATGATAAAGTGTGCAAGCATGCTAGAAAATCCATTAGGGATGCTTCTAGATCTAGTCCTTAAAATTTTCACAAGATTATAGGTACAAAGTCTCAAGTAAAAGGGTAAAAAATGTACTATATAAAGTGAAAGCAAGAGAAGTTTTTGCACCTTGCTAAGATGGATCCTAAGAAATTCTGGAGGCAATTTCTAAATCGTGAAACTAAATAAAATAATATGATTCCCATAAGACGTTTTCTCTTTGGAAGAAGTTTTCTCTTTAGAAGACATAGAGTTTGTGGTTAAGTGTCTTACAAAAGGGAAAGCTAAAGACATTGAAGGATACCAAGCACAAATTTTAAAGATGGGTGGCCTTATCCTCATCCCTCACATCCATGAGCTCTTCAATTTAGCAGTAAAGTAGCGTTTCTCTAAACCCTGGACAAAAAGGTTGATTGTTCCTATTTTTAAAAATGGAGATAAAAATAATCCATCTAATTATAGGACCATTATGATTATCCCTCTTTTATCCAAGTTATATGAAATTATTTTGGAAAAGAATGTCAACATACGGCTAGAAATTCTTGTAAAAAAAGTAAAACGCCATGCGGGAGTTATAAGATATCATTTAGCTATGGATCACCTTGTTACACCTAGGACCATTGTTGAGAAGTGTTGAAATAATAAAACCAACCATATGTGCTGCTTTGTTGAATTCAAAAAAACATTTAACATGACAGTGCCTAGAACTAACCTTTGAAATAGATTTGAAGAGCTAAAAATCCCTTTTGAGTTGAGAGTTGTTGCAATAAGGTTGTATGAGAAGGTTTTTTCCAAGTTTAGGAACTTTTAGGGCTAGTTAGATGAAATTGATTGTAATATAGAACTCAAGGAAGGTTTTTACCCTATTCCCTACCTTTTTTGGTATATACAATGACAAACTAGAGGGTTGTTTTGGAAGATGCAGGTTGTGTTGGCACAACTTTGGATAGTATAGTCATAATCCTTTTTCTTTACACTAATGGTATTGTTATTATGGAGAGGAGTCCTTATGATCTTGACAAGCAATTGGAAATTCTCATGATTTTTTCTCTAGTACGGGTATGACTATTAACACTAACAAAACAAAGGTTGGGATAATTAAATCACAAAAGATCACTGATTCTAATTTCATGTATGACAACAATAACTTAGAAGAAGTGAATCCATACAAATATCTCAAAACCGATCTTCATCACAAGCTTAACTAGATCTATAAAATTGAGGAAAGGATTAATGGAGGGTGGAAAGCTTATTGTGGACTTGAAAACAACTGTAAATTACTAGACATTTAACTTTGGGCTAAGAAGAAACTCCTCTTTGAGACTCTTGTCACTCATGTTATCTTATATGGATGCTAAGTTTGGGGGTGCAACATCTCTAAAGAATCATGAAGAAGGATAGAACAAATCCAAAAGTTCTTTATAACATATAAAGTAAATCCTAAAACACCGTGGGATGAAAGTATTTGTCATCTTTGTGATAATAAGAGGGTTGAAGATGAAAATCAGTTTCTCATAGATTGTCTCGAGTACACCCACATTAGAGCACAATTTCAAAAAATTGCTACAATATTAACCTTCCTAACATTTTAACTCATCAAAACTATAGTGATTTAAGACTGCTTCTCTTAAAGCTTTTCGAGTACATAATTAAAATTCTAAAGAAAACCAAATAATTCCAGATCCGATATACCAATGATGTTCTTAATAAACACTAATAACCATTATCATCACCATCATCATCATCAATATATAAAGAAACATTATATATAAAAGATTTCTTTAAAATTATATGAAAAACAATTTTTAACTTGCCATAAAATACCAACTTAAAAATGAATAAAATATATCATAACATTTTTTTGTTATAATGGTAAATTTTCATTTCTTTAATAAAATATTATAATATTACTCACTAAAAAAATTACTTAATCAATTCGACTAAAATTATCATTTTATTAATTAAACTTGTAACTTTAATTTTCTAACCAAATTACCATCATTTGTTATTATATAGGTAGCATGACCAGTGCTTAGGGATACTACCCAACATTTTTAGTAATTGGAGCTCCCCCATTGAGTGGAAGAGCTTGGCATACATAGATCTTTTCTAAGATTGATTCCTTTAGGTCCCTCTCACTTACTGAATATATTTTAGTGGGCTGCTTATTTTTTATATTTATTATAAACTTTCTAAGTACGATTTTCTTGAAACCAACTTGAAGAATTGCGTGATGCAACCCCAACATTTTTTCCCTTTATTGAGAAATTGGTAATAAACATTTTGTATGTATTCCATGCCTAACCTTTTGTTTTCCTTTACTTGAGGAAATGGTAATAAACATTCCATATGTGGTCCATGATCTCTAAAAGCCCCTCTTGAATAATTCCCTTTATAAGCACAATGAAAATTAAGTTGTATCCAAAAGGGACCCACAACTTAATTGCTGTCCTTTAAAACCCCTTCTTAATATCTTAATATAATAGCCTGAAATTCCATGAGAAGCACAATAACAATCAAGTTATATACATCTTTGTTGAGGGGTCAACAACCTTAACAATTGTCCATTATTGGCATTTTGAATGGCATTTAATGAAATTTCTAAATATTTTTAAATTCTACGTCTCCACATTTGAGATAGTTAAATCTTGTTCGCTAGGGATAGGATCTACTAGCACTAAAGGTGTAACGATACACCAAAATAAATAAATAAAACATTGGTGTGATGCTTGCCATTCACAACTAGAAAGGTCAAAGGCTCTATATGGATATAAAGTAACTAGTTTTTTATTAGTATTGGTTGAAGGTAGGGTATTATTGTTTTTTATAATCATTGACAAAGTATTAGTTTGCTTTAACTCGAAGGCAATGCAACATTTTAACCAAAGTTTTAAAATTTTTTTTATTAATATATCAAGTTTTTCTGCATGAGTAAGTTATAAAGATCTGATATATAGACTCCATAAATTAAAATTAAATTTTATGTTTTATTTTTATGTTTTATATTTAAATTATTATTATTTTTTAGGAGTTTTTAGTGCCCAAAATTATTCATTTACTTTTAGTCAATCTTAATGATCAAATCCTTAGACAACATGTACACATTAGTAACTATATATATATATATATAATTTTGAATTTATTTTTAAGAGGATCTTTTAGTGCCTAAACTTCATTAAATTCATTAGGACTTTATATATATATATAATTTTGAATTTATTTTTAAGAGGATCTTTTAGTGCCTAAACTTCATTAAATTCATTAGGACTTTTTAGTGCCGAAAATTGTTCCTAGATTTTTATTCAATCTTAATGATAAAATCCTTGGCCAACATTTACACATTAGTAACTCTTTAGAGTCTTCATCTTTCTTGTGTTTGTTTGCAAATGAGTTACCCAATTCACCATGCCTTATTTGTGGTGATTTTAATATGATAGAATGTTAGGAAGAAAAGGAAGGTGCATTTCCTACCCACTTTTTTTTAATTAGGGAGAAAGAATCATATGATATGCCTTGAAATCCAACCCTGGGATTTGTGAACCCAACAAAATTCATCTACAATATTTTGTTGTGTTATGGTTACTTAGATTTCTTTTAGAAAAGGGTTGGAGAATATTTTCATGACCCTAATGTCATTTGACTATCCCTAATGGCATATGAGTGACCCTAACAACATGATGAGGGCAACGATGATGAGAGTGATGATGCATCTTGACAATGACAAATTTGACATTGATTATTATCTGATTATAAGATGACAACATTGACTACATTGAGCATGTCAATGATGAGGACAACAATTCCAGCTCCAACGCCAAAGCTCATATACCAAATTCATGTGATAATTAGGTAGATGGATTCCTTTTTCATAATCACAATGATGATGATGATGATGATGACGACGACGACGACAATGACTATGATGATATATATGTGATGCTTACAATGATGATGATGATGATGATGATGACAATAATGTCCATGTATATGATGATGATAACAACAATGATGATGACAATGAAGAAGACAATTAACAAGTAAGACCCATCCCAATCAAATGTCAAATATCCTAAACGAAATTCATGTAAGGTATTAGAGCGATGACGACGATAACAATGTCAATGAGAATGATGATGATGCATGTGAAAACACTATTTGAGCTTGGTTCATATCCCACCCTTACAATTATTAATCTTTGGAAGTTAGCCTAACCAAATTAAATTGAAAAAACTTTTGAAAATCACTTATAAAACTTATTGATATTTTAATTAAAAATTATTTTGTTTTATATTTTTAAAACCAAAATCACAAGATCCATGAATGATGACTCGGCCAAGTTTATTACAATTTCATAGTGCCTGTTATGGAGCATTCCATTCTATACTAACCTTAAACCACAATTTAAAATTAGAGCAAAAACTAGTTATGCCCTTGTTTACATTAATAGTTGATAAATAACCACTTTTGGAGTTTACATAACTCATTGATCAATTCAAATATTACAAATAAAATGCTATAATATACTAGTTTTATTTTCGAGGTAAAGTTCAATAAGTCTTACAACCAAAATAAAAATAAACTAAAAGTAATAAAAAAAAATCACATGTAACACCCCGGTTTTGACCCTGATGCATTAAATATACATGATATATATATTGTAATTAATCATGGTGTGGAGCTAAAGGCAAAAGCCCCACCATCGATTTGGTTTTGTTATGTTTTAGCGATTGGAATCGTTGTCGATGGTGTATCGTGAGATACGGAACATATTAGTTTTGGTATCATGTAAATATGCATTTTTAATTAGATGAACCCCATCCAGCTATGTCAATGCAACCATATTGAAAAGGGCATGATTTTCCTAAGGATAAGGAGGGGCGGGAGGGCAATTGTTAAACTTTGAGCCTATGGGGAAAATCCATGTTTCAACCACCCATTAAATACTTTTGTTGTTAGTTGGGGGCAGTTATTGCTGGGTAGTGGTGGGTGGCAGGTTTTCCCACACATACACTCCACCAGCAGACTCCACTACTGCACGTGGGCAGGGAAAACATCGGGGGATGCTTCCACTCTTCCACTCTCTCTCCATTCTTTCTCATCCTCAAGCAGGGACGCGATTCTTCTCCGCATGCATAGGTCTGAGTATGGGAGTTTTACTCATGCAGAGGGAGAAGCGCGGCCTCCCATTCGAATGTGGGCCCTGAGCGATTTACCATCGAGTTGTGTTCTTCCTATTGTTCTCATTCACGATTTGGGTGTGCTTAGAATCCACCTTCATGCGGTTTGCTTTTGTTTCCTCACGCAGCCCAGGAACTCCTGTTGTTTTCCCCACATTGTTTGTTGTTGTGGTCCCATTATGTCTTGGAGCTACTATAGGTTGTTATGGAGTCGTTTTGGCCATGATAGGGCCAAGAACGACTCAGGGATTGATTTCCCATGTCCAAGATGTGAATTGCTTGTTTGGCTGTGTGTATGCAGTGGATGGTATTTGGACTGTGTTAGAATGGGAATGAAGGCTTGGGTTGCTTGAAAAACCTGGTGTGTTTGGGAACCACACGAACAAAGCTAGAGGGCTGGCTTTCTTCTCCATAACCCCTGAATAGAACTCAAAGGGAGGTCAGGTCCTAAGGGATTGTGTAGCAGAGAAGGGGTTGATTTCCTTATGTTGGGCATGTGTGGGTGTCCTAGAAGTCACGCTAGTTCTGTTGTAGGTGTCCTTAGCTCTTTAATGGGCTCACTAGCTTAGCATTTATCCTTTCCCAGCTCCTTGATGACCTGATAAAACCAACTGTGTTGGCTTGGCTGATTTGTTGATGGCCTGATAAACCCAACTGTGTTGGCTTGGCTGTTTTTTGTGTATCCTTGGCTATGTGTAAGCCTGCTTGTTCCTTATTCCTTGGGGAATCATTCCCAATTCGGGGGTGGCAGCGTTGCTGAGAGATTAAGGAGCACGCTGGCCTATGGTTGGGTGGAACGTTGTAGCGACATAGCTGGTTGCGGGACAAGTTCTTTATAAGATAAGTATTCTTGTCTATTTTACTTCTGCAATCATATTTGATGTTTAATGAATGATGATGAACATGTTGAATGCCTGAATGAATGTATGTTTGCTTCCGTTGTGTATGTGAATGATTATGCATCTTAGCATGTTTTATGTTCGAGCATTTCGGTTTTATGTATGTTCATGTTCATGGGGCGGTTTGCCCGAATGGTTAATGTGATGGTAGCATCCTCTTCGCCGATCGAAGGGTCAGGGACGTTACATCAGAAGATGAGGAACACAAAACAAAGGATACATTTCAATGCAATCTAACTTGTTTCACAAGGCAATGATTCTATATATCTAACCTAAGAGCATCATATACAACATTGTCAATTTTAACTTCATAGTAGAGAGGGATGTTTCCTCTTGTAATGCATTTGTGAGCATCTATTCATATAGTTCTTTGTTTTATACTTTATTGATTTAAAGTATTTTGTTCCTATCATCATCCTAAAATTAAAATAAGACATTATAATTCTATGGTTTTATAATATTATTCATAATCCCTTGTTAATATTAATCTCTACAAAAATGCATGCATATTTAAAAATATTAAATTTAATAAAAACTTTTGAAATATAAATTTATTGGATATTATTTTATTAATGTCAATCTCTACTTAAAATGCTTGCATATTTAAAAATACCAAGCTTAAATTATGAGCTTATTCTATAATTCTTTTTTAATGTCATCTCTATACACAAAGAATATGTTTAATATTTAAAGAAAAATAAAGTATTCTAAAAATGTGTCACCACATTAGAAGTGTGTCTATATAAACACTAAATGGGTTCAATTTTGAAAATCATAGAATAAGAAAAATATCCCCTTATTAAATATAGATTCAAAATTATATATATAACCTCACTTCTTATTAATTAAAAAATATTTTATAAATTAATATTAAACATTAAAAATATTTCTTCATCAAAATTATCAAAATAAATTTAATACATAAAAAATTATTAAAAAATAATAATAATTTAAATATATAACATAAAAATAAATCATAATATATAATATTAATTTAA
>LPNX010994453.1:49304-67026 GCA_001517045.1 Pseudotsuga menziesii
TTGTCTATGCTATTAAAATTAATCTTACCTTCTTTTTAAATTGGTATCATTGAGTAAGGCTTACCTTAATCATTGACATAAATTCGCAATGAATGAATCACATGGATATAAATCTATATTGGCTCATTAAGAAGAGGAGTCGATTAAGCTCAACCTCTCTTGATGATGAACCCAATCTTAGGGTTTGAAACGACATTGAGATAAACAACACCACCGCAGATTTCCTATCTTATTTAATTATAAACTGCGTAAAAATGGTAAACCAAAATATCTTACCTTATAAAAATTTATATTATTTAAATATATAAAACAAATAAACAAAAATAAAATTCCTCGACCTATTACTTTTAAGTTAAGTTATTATTAAATTGAGCTCACATGAATCTATGAACCAAGACAAAATTCACAAAATAGATCTCACAAACAATTTACTTAGAATTTGATATCAAACAGTGAAAAAAATGGTTGCAGCTCTATAATGCTTTCATTAATCAAAAAAGTAAACTGGATACAATATGGATAATTGTTACAATGCAATACACTCGCATTAATAGCCAGACAATTCGAATCCATGAGAGGTAATTTGAATTGATTAACTCAATCTAACTGCATGGCTAACTAGACATGTCTAAATCACTATCAGAGCTTAACTAGCTATCTCTAGTTGACTAATTCAGTCTCTGAAACAATTATAATCAGTTAAACTAGTCTAACTAATGTGGTAGGTGAGAAAAGGCGCCTTCCCACATGTAGCCATTTAAATATTGGTGCTAACTGAGCTGGAGAACATCTAATTGAATGTAACTGACTCATAAGTAGGCTTGACTAGTCAACAACTGCCAACAACTGAAGGAGGTTGGTGCCGACACTCCCAATGGCTCCTAAATTATAGGGATTGGTCTAGGAGGCACCTGAATTGATGCATGCAAGTGCAATCAGTGGCAGTTAGCCTCAATCTGTGTTCCCCACACTCCAGTGACTGGTACATGTGGCCCCATTAGGCCAAGTGGACCCAATGGTACTAGTGGACCAAATAATGACTAAATGACTCCTAAGCCTAGGCATAATTGACGAGTTTGCACAAGGGAGGATTATAATCCTAACACCCCCCCTAAATGCTAACTTGGAAAATTGCGGGCCCTGGTAACTAAGAACAAATTTCACCCATTACAGCTAAAATGCAAAAAGCAACTGCTTAATACAACCAAGGAAACAGGTTAAAACCTCATGGGAAAAATACCCCCCATCAAACTAAGCAGGTAAAATCACGATCAAACTTATTCTCTGTGCACAAGTATCCTAGGGCTTGGCATGTGAACTTCTCCATCCAAACTAAATGATTATGTCTGGAGGAATCTTCTTCTTTGGAAGAAGAATAATATGCCCAACTAAATCAGAAATATAGATAGCTGCTGGATGAAAACTGGACGCATCTAGAGCAACTGAATTCAACTGATGAGAGAGAAAAAGTGCTCGAGAATTCAAACCATGTGAGGAACATTCAAGAAACTGATATATTGCAGCATTGAACAGCAAATCATGTGAGGTAATATCAGCTCCAATTGTTAGGAGCAAGTGTCCACGCAAATGCAGAATGTCTCCCTCTTTACTAGTTTTGTGAGGAGATGAGCATGTGATCAAAGGTAGAGAAGACCTGGGACTGTGGAGAGAAAATGCTTGAGCTCCATCATCTGATATAGCTTCAGAAATAATCAATGATTCACAAAATACAATAGCAGCAACCTCATAAGAGGAAACTAACATCAAATCCCCAGCAACAAATTTGAAGAAGACTTGCAGTACTTGATTTGTCACACCAAATTTGATGAGACCAGCTACAAGCATGACTGAAGGCTCTTGGAACTTAAAATTCGAACCAAATAATATTAGATCATATCCAAATAATATAATATCATATCCAAATAAGTTCATATCAGATCCAAAAGTGTGTTCCACCGAGATGGAGATGCATAGTTTGCTCCTTCTTCAAAATTCAGAGTATTTGTGCATGCAATCCTGTAGGAATTTGCTGGAAGCTCTAGATCAAGGAGAGTGAGTGGATCACTCCTACAATATGGTATTATTTCCAAAATATCCAAGGTATTACTTATTTGCACACCGGTAGCAACATTAGAGGGAGATAAATCGAATTCCTCTTCACTTTCTGAAGCAATCATTGGCAAATTTTGCACATAATTTAAAGGGGAATTACTAAAGAATGTTTGCATAGAAGTACAATAGATTTTTTCTTCAATATCAGAGATTCGAATGTCTTCTTCTAGATCAACCATATGAGAATATGAGATATCATAGATCTCATAAACTTCCAGAGTAGCAGGAGAAGGAGTCACTGCCGGGAAACTTTCTTGAATTTGAATTGACTGTGAGGAAGATTCTGCTTCTTTTTCATCTTTAACAACTTCATTAGAGAGAATAGAGGCTAAGAATTTTGAACAAAGAACTCTTGTGGTGTTGGGTGTGATCTCTAAATTTCTATTATGTGTGCTTGCCAAAGGTTATATCCAATTTTGTCCATAGATCCTTTGGGTATTCAATAGAACCAATAAGGTAGCGCATGTTTGGAGAAAGGGCCAAACATATTGTTCCAAAAGCTCTATCATCATCATTTATCCAGTCATTCTCATCTTCATAAGACTCTTTACCAAGTCCAATAGACACCTCATAGAGATCTTGTCTCTTTAGAGATGAAAACATCTTCATATTCCATTCTGAATATCTTGTGGATGGAGTAAGAATACAAACTGATAATTTCAAATCCATCTAAAGTTGTACCTGCAATTACACAAAAAACCAAAGTAAATTCGAACAACCTGCACTTTTGGAGTTTGCAGCACACATGGCTTAGTCAATCAAGCAAGCTTGATCAACAAGGTTGGGATTCCAAGAATTATGCGGTAAACTCTTCGCTTCTGGTGTAGAGTTGGAATGTTTTTGAGTTTTTTGCTCAAATTGCTTCATAGATCCAACATGAAATCTGTAGAAGATGAATTTCCTTATCTTTCCGAGGATCTGATACCATATTAAATTGAGCTCACTAGAATATATGAACCAAGACAAAACTCACAAAATAGATCTCATAAACAATTTACTCATAATTTGATATGAAACTATGCAAAAAAGGGTTGCAGTTGTATAATGCTTTCACTAATAAAAAATGTAAACTAGATACAATCTAGATAATTGCTACAATGCAATACATTGGCATTAATAGCCAGACAATTCAGATCCATGAGAGGTAATTCGAATATATTAACTCAATCTGATTGCATGGCTAACTGGGCATGTCTAAATAACTACGAGAGCTTAACTAGTTATCTCCAGCTGTCTAATTCAGTCTCTCAAATAGTTATAATAAGTTAAACTAGTCTAACTAATGTGGTAGGTGAGAAAAGGCACCTTACCACATGCACCCATGCAAATACTGGTGCTAACTGAACTGGAGGACATCTAACTGAATGTAACTGACTCATAACTAGGCTTGACTAGTCACCAACTGCCAACAACTAAAGGAGGTTGGTGCCAACACTCCTAATGGCTCCTAAATTGTAGGGATTGGTCTAGGAGGCACCTAAACTGATCCATGCAAGTGCAGTCAGTGGAAGTTAGCCTCATATTGTGTTCCCCACACTCTAGTTACTGGTACATGTGGCCCCATTAGTCCAAGTGGACCCAATGGTACTAGTGGACCAAATAATGACTAAATGACTCCTAAGTTAGGCAAAATTGACTAGTTTGGACAAGGGAGGATTATAATCCTAACAGTTATATTGTTAAACAAGAAATTTCATCATAGCTTACACCTATTACTTTAAAGTTAATTTATATTGTTATCCAAGAAGTTTCATCGCTGCTTACTTTCACTTTCTAGAGTAACACTTTTCGTTATCAAACCTTCGTTATGTAACTTTTATATTATATATAATCAGGATAAAAAGACACTGCAACTAAAATAATACATTGATATAAAATATTAATTTCACAAATACACAATTACATTGCAGCGAGAGTATTTTTGGAAATCTACAATCTCTATACTATTTTTCTTATAATTGATTTTAAACAAAAACATAGATGAGATGTATTCATACACAAGGTAATCCTTCAACAGATTATTCTCCAACCCATGCACTCTCGATGTAAACCCAATTATAAAGAAACTTGATTTTTAAGTCAAAGTTTCCATTGATTATATTCATTCATCGCTTAAGATCCATGTTATTCTTGTCTACTAATATGCCTTTTTCCTTTTGTATATGCATTGCATCATGAATTTAACCAATGTCAAAACAACACCTATAACATTGGGAACCTACAACGAAACCCAGGACGCTGCAAATAAAATATTTGAAGAAGAATACATAGTTGCTAACACAAATTTGCTATAATATATTATTACTTCAAGGAAAATATCTTTGTCTTAGACTGCAAGAGGGAAAAAAAGGAATTTGTCGGATGCCCTGAGAAAAGTAAGAATATCACTGGATACAGTGTTCTCAATGACCTTCATTGTTTCCCTTCCCGAAGGAATGTGGTTCTCTTACATCATGCACAATAATTTGCAGAACAAGGCCACTATCGTCTTCAAGCAAGATATGAATCTACTTATCCCAAACGCCTCTGAGCATAGCATCGCATACACACTTGGACATGGTGGACTTTCCTAACCTGCAACTTGGTGAAGGTGAAGGTAATTGGGTTCAACATTTCCAAGTTAGGGATCCGCCTCCTGTGCTTGCCATAGATAGGCAACACAGAGTGAAAAGGGCTTCCCGCTCACTAGATTCAAATTTGAAACAAATTCATACCATTCCCGCTCGTTGATTTCCATGTGCAGAGGGAGGAAGGGTTCCCGGAAGTCACACTTCACAGGAGTAGTTCCCGCAAGTCGGAGACCATGTTTTCAGTTCAGTTGATGATCGAAAACTGAGAATATCTCGACCATTTGCAAACGGCATGAAGTTCTCTCAATAACACTCGGTGAGCCCCGGGTGCAAATCGTACAGAGAATAGCTTACTCCTTTTCTGCAGGTTGATTGGGTTATTATTTGAATCATTATTTCCACAGTGACAGTGTGGGTATTGGGAATAGATCCTAAGTATGACAATGCTTTCACACTTCACCACTTGTCGGAGAGCAGCTCCTAAGTATGACAATGCTTTAAATTTTCCAAATTCAACCATCGCCACTTGCGAGAGAGCATCTTTTTTATCCTAAGCCTTTGTATAGTTTTGTTGAAATGGAGGCAAAGGAATTAAATGCATTAAAAGTAAATCACTGCCATACCACTTGCATTAAATACATAATCAGATTATTTCTAACTTCACATATATGGTTGTGTCTATGAGTGACAAGTGATGATTAGTTTGTGAGATACAATGCTTCAATGCTTCTCTATTCATCCTCCCTCTCCATTCCAATTCGAACTCAATTCCTCTACTAGTGGTATTGTTGCTGAGCTAAAAGAACAACTTGTTAAATCGATAGAAGATTATTCTGAGCAAAGAGAGGTGTAGGATATTGTTGGTTCAAATGGTGCTGATGTTGGTGCTAAAAAACTAATTCTATAACTACATACAAATAGGTATGTATAGCTATGATTTAATATTTCTTTGAACAATCTTAGAAAATTAGAAACTAGACACCTGCAGAAATAAATCATGATTCCAAATACATTAGAGTCATCACATGTAGCTAATGAAGGTTTGAGATCGATTAGGAGAACATTCAATGTCTACATAATTTAATAAAAAACAATATTGTGATGAAATGATTTGTGTTTCAGTCGGAAGTGGTTGACCTTATCTTATTTGCTTAGTCCTTAATGATGAATAATTTCCTAAGTTATTTCTATCTTTCTATTCAATTTGGGGGGCATTGGAGATAGTCGAGATCGGGCCTTTAAACCACGTACAGAAGAAAAGGTCAAGTAAGAAATTCGGCCCCTAGCCATACATTTGGAAAACAACTTTTGTTTGGTGTTTTTTCTAATTCCATATGGCCGTGAACATCACCAATTCAATAAACATCCAACAAAAAATGTTTGATTTCTAAATGTTTAGCTTCAACGTGAGTCTATTGATTAACAACAAAACAAAAAATTATTATATCGACTAGTAACGACAAGCTCTATAATAATAACAACATAAGTGTGGTGGTTGTCAATCAATTTCTATTAATACCAAAACATTATAGAATAATGAAACTTTGTAATAATTGTATATTGTATAGTGAATTATAATGATATGGCATTAAGGATTTAATGCAACAAACTTCACCACCAGCTGATCTCATGCATCGACAGCCCTAGATTCTTTACAAATACATTCTTTCAATAATAAACTTAATAGCTAGCTAATCTCATGCCTCCATCGCCCTATATTTTTTACAAATATTTGTAGGTAAGCAATGGGATTATTGTTCTCAACTTCTTTGTTTTCATCTTCTTCCGCCGCTTTCACTATCATCCTCTTTCACCATCATTTGAGTCTGCCTTTAAATTATTCCCATAATATTGTTCTCAGTTGAGCTTATTTTCACTTGCCTCAGTAATAGTCATTGGCTCTCGGTGAAAACTAATGCCTCTTGCAGGTTTTTTTTAACTAACTAAGAATTGTGTTCTTGTAGGTTTTTTTTAAACAAACTATGGATTGTGTTTTTTTGAAGACAAAATTTGAAATGCAAATTTTTTTCTTTGAAAAACTATGAATTGTTTTTTGAGAAAAAAAATAAATTCAAAGGGATGGAAATACCTCTCCAAATTGAAGTGTGGATCTAAAGTTGGAAGGCTTAGAAGTTATTTCAAGCTGTTCTTGTGTGAACAACCTACTCATAGTTTATTTTGCGGTAGAGTGCGAGCTCCAATAATATGCTTCTAAAACAAATTGGCATAGTAAGTAATCTTCTTTGAAAAAAATATTTATTTTCATTATGATCTAAATATCAAAATTTGTACCTTGGGTTGCAATAGTTGTAATAGATCCAAGCAAATCTCAACAGAGTTCGTATAGGCTTTGTTGAGGGGGATGCGCCCAAAAAAAATCAAAAAGAGTTTGCACATGATTTGTTGATGGGGATGTGTCCATACTTGACAACTGTGGCCAAGGGTAGCTCGGTAGGGGAACAAACATAGCTTCCACTGTTGGGTTCACAAGGAGGAGCAGTTACAGGCTTAGGAAATTTGAGGTAATGTATGCTATTCATTGAAACCGGTCAACTATTTGATCAACTAATAGCATGCATGGTCTATCAATTCTAATGCAGATTGCAATAGTATATGCATCTATGCTACAGGTGCATGAAACCAACATTCCCATACTCCATTGCCTAGACCCCAACGCCAATTATTTTTCTTTCTTTTGTTATTTCTGGGTGGTGCTAGCTTTTTGATTTCACTATTGTTGGTTCACATTGGTTGTAGACATTAGATATATGCCACAACTCACACTAAAAACCCTACAACATATCATATAGAGACCCTCATTGCCTGCTAAGTTTCGAAGAGTTTAACCCAAGTATCAAAAACTGATAGAGATTTTAGCATAAAAATATACTAATGCATAAAACCCTTGTAGCTCTGATTTAAAAATACAGAATCAGGGTTTGAAATAGATAAATTCTCGGGCCGACCAAAAAATATTTAAGGCATATTCAAAGTAATCGACGATCGCTTGTACGGCTATACGGGTGAGCTAAGATGTGAGTTCAGCATGTTGTGCAAACTTTGGATAATGTGCATACTATGCAAAATGTCAGGAATTTCCTCAACCAGTCTTCTCGATGGTCACTTCTTTCAAATTTGAGACACTTGATGCAATTGTTGGTACAATTGAGCCAATTGATTGAGATCTAGCAGTTGTGCGGCCTTCTATCAGGCTTCTCATTTTCCAGTTAGTCTCTTTGTTCTAAAATATACCATTGTTACAAGTAGTAAAGTTTATTGTTTGCGTGTGTGATGTTCTAGCATTGGCACATACACATTCCTTCCCAAAACCTTCATTGCCTTCCCATATGCATCAATGATGCATTCTCAGGATTCATTACAAATTCATTATCACACCTAATTAGCAGGAACATTTATTTCCATGATTTCTCGGTGGTTGGTATCATCGATCTCACCAGACCCCTCTCTCTCACTCTGTCTCTGTTTTCTAGACGTTTTCACCTATTTGAAAATGGTTTTGTCTAAAACGGAAGGAAACTATTGACACAACTCGAAATCTCAATACCAGGTCCAGTGCAAAACGTTGGCTGCAAAAATTAAAAGGTGTTGGAGAAGGTAGCATTAGTCGGAGGCTTGAAGCTGTTGTTGGTATATGGTTCCTAGTTCCACGATGTATAATCAATGAAGCTTTTATAGTATAGAGATATGACTCACCAAATATTCTACATGGCTTATTGAATAGAGATATTATGCATGGCTGCCAAATGTAGAGAACCTTTAAATGATGATGCTAAGTGTAGATCGAGAAGCAAATTTTAGTATTACAAAAGGTAGTGAGTACATGTTTAATAAATTCTGCCTTATTTTCATTGATTTAGTAGTGGACGCCATGTCTCCATCCACACATTGTAACTTTTACATTCAATTACCGCAATGCTTTAATTAATTTCATCACAAATATATGCATCATTTTCGTAGTTGTGAAATCCCGTCGAGTTAATGGATTCTAGCGTGTCTATTTTGGAACGTGTTGCACTTACAGGTATAAAAGGTAAATTAGTTTGTCAAAATTGCAAGAAAATTCCATGCAAACAACAATATGCCTTAGTATCTTCTGCTTTCACAAAAATCAAAATTCGGAAAAAGAAAATCCAACTTTAACTATGAAAAATCACACCAAAGGTTCGTCAACCTAAATGCAATCATGATATTTCATTAACTTTGTGGAGATTTCCTGATGAATTAAAAAACTTAGTTTGGCAAGCAGTTTCTCGTTCAATTCTCAACACTAGCTTGAGTTTCATGGGTTTGATTCTAAAAGAAGATTGAGCTTTCCATTCAAATACATCAAGATGAAACTTCCTCAATACAAACCTTGCATCGAAATCTAGTTGTCATTTCCATTCAAAAACATCAATATGAAACCTCCTCAATACATGCATCGAAATCTAGTTGTCATTAATTTAAAGTGGTTGGAATGATATTTATGGGCTTTTGATCTTTATTAAAAAAGAAGGAACATTATCTTTTTAAAACTTAAAAGAGACTTTATAGTTATATTTATATATTAAAAAGCATGTATAAAACTTGTTTGTAATAAGAGTGGTGTATATTTTATAACTCTATATTAAAATGCAATCAGAGTTCCTATTTTGAAAGTGATAGTCATAGAGAAATTTTGTATGTGGTTTATATTAGTTTCCAATAAATAAGTCAGAATTGCCTTAACTGAAATATCAGGGATTGGACTTAAAGAAGCCACTCAAGTTTGTTATCAATTAGGTATGAGTAAAATAAGTCTCATATCGATCAAATTTCATGCATGTATTTTGACAAACTTAATGTATCCCTACAATATGGTACCTTGGTCGAACATTGTTTATTAGGGGCCACATAGTCATCATGCATGCCCAACTCATTTTGTCAACACCTTCAAATCTTAGTAATTATTGGGGTGTGTAGAGATCAATGACAAGTGTATATACATTTTCTATATGTGGTAGAGAGTAAGGGAGCACCTTCATATAATAGTAAGAAGGACAATGACTTGTATACCTTTAACGTATCTTATGTACAATACCTAGTCTATAAATACAAGAGATAACTTATCAACAAAAAACATTATATGTTGAGGAGTGGGTCCAAGCATTGCAAGTAGTTGAGGTTCTCTAATCAGCCTGGTTGTTACAGTGGTTGTTATCCTCATAGTCTATTTCAAATGTCCTCTCATGATTCTGACATATGATTCCTCTTGCTCCACAACTAGAATTGCTGCAATTTGATATATTTTGCTCATATTTGTAATTTTTTTAATCTTTTTTGTGCATTAAGTTTTTGTTTCAAATTATTTCATTTGATGTGGTGAGGTGTGGCTTACATATTGATCTTTACTTTGGTGCTCCATTGTGGTTAGTTAGCTTTGAATCTAGATAATTTATTTTTTCATGACCATTAACATCTAGCTAGCACAGCTTTGGATCATTTTATTCCAGGTTTTTTTCCTATACAATCCTTTCTGTATATAAACATAGATTAATGTTGCTTAAAATTGACTAGTTTGAATGCTATATTCTTAATAGAAAATAGTTTTTTACTTCCATAATCATAGTTCTATTTTATTATTTTTTTCAAACAAAAAAATAACAACTCTTTTACAGTCTTCCAGCTGCTTGCATCAATGAAAACTATTGAAAGAAAAAAAAGAAAAGAAAAAAGCATTATGCAAGCATTTTGTTGGTAATTGTCACCTTCAAATTCCTTGCATTAAACCAATTTCACATGTTGTATTTAGCAATGTATCACATGTTAATAGAGAAACAATCGATACACCTAATCTAAGTATTAAACATTTTTCTATTTTATGTTATATTTATGATAAAACGCTTTCATTCCAACATGTCAACATCACTGTGTTCTTCTTTGTATAGGCTATGCACATAATAAACACTACAGTGTTACCTGGAAAAATAGAAAAAAAGATACAAAGCCAAAGTTTTTTGTTGCTCAACAAAGAGACAAGAACAAACTTTGGAACTTACAAAAAAAAATTGGGACAATAGCTAGGGTAAGGCAAAAAACATATTTAAAATTTGGTTGAATAAGAAAAACAATAATAATAAAACTTGTCCAGCTTTTGTTTGAAAGAATTTGCCGAGTTGAACTCTCTTTAATTGTTTTGCAATTGCTATCGCAGGTTCACAGTATATTTGTTGATGGATATCAGTAGGGACTTCACCACCTTGTGGCACTTGTTAATTTATGAAGATATATTAACCCAATACCATATTAGTGTGGTGTCATATAAATATCAATTTATTTATGTTTTTTATGTTTTTTTCCTTTACATGATGCATTTCTAAGAACAAAATATTGGGCACTTTCCTTCTTTTGAGGATGGTACCTAGAGTAAATAAAATTATTTAGGGTTCAATTCTAGGTGAACATCTCAACAACAATTGTCTCATAAAAAGAAAACATGTTACAAAGTGGGATTAAACTTTCCAATTAACCACTCAAGCTACACCTAATTGGCATAGATTTTTTGTTTGCTACATGTAAGAAAATAGTGATTTGAGATTATATAATTGGCCTATCTCTATTAGTCTTGGAAAGTATTCAAAGTATGTTATGTGCCTCATTTCCTAATCATAATTTTCTCATACTATGATAAATGCACCGCTTTCGGCATGTACTCAGACAATAATTATTTTTCTCTACCAATTTTAACGAATTTCCTTGGCATTCTATGATACTTTGGCCTTCATCCATGGCAACATATTCATGCTTTAGGCTTCCAAGTTCTTATTCAACTAATGCTATGGCTACAGGGTCTCTAAAGGAATGTTGCACTATGACATCTTCAATTTACTCCTCCTTAACTAAATAAATGGAATATGTAAGATGACCTACCTGATATTGGGAGATTTAAGAGAGACCAAGAATTATGTTGTAGTGCATGTCCAATTATGATAAGATTTTTGTTAATCCTCATGTTTTGTGATTTAATAACTCTTTCAAATTCAACTTAATTGGGCATTTGAGCATTCAATTACTCATTTAAATGTGAGAAATCCCTTTGTATACCTTCAATTTTCCCAACCAGATCCCTCAAATCTTTAAAATTTCCATAAGCCCACAATTTTCACAATGGCCTAGATGATTGTGTTCTACCATATTTAACTCAAAATATTTAAATTGTATTAACATTTTCATATTCTTCTTGACTTCAAGCTTTAGACTTATACCAACAACTCTACCTAATAAATGTCAAAGGTAACAACATAGCACAATGAGAAGGGCATTCACGAAATTCCTAAGATACTTGGGTTTGGGATGAAATGGATTACATTTTTATTGACTAACCCAAGCTTCCAAGGAGGAAAACCAAATTGACATGTGATAGCCCAAAATTCCACCATAGTAGTAGTCTTGAAACCCCTGCCTCGAATTGAAATCTCACCTACATGAAGGGATATCATATTGTTGTTAATGAGTCTCCCATTGCAAGAAATGGAGGAGAGGTGTGCAAAGAGTACTCAACAGAGGGGATGAGTTATGGCCCTTGAAAAATCCTATTCAATAGACAAGTGTACATGCTACCTTTTATCATGACATATATCATGGAAAATAAAATACGAATATGTGAGAAGATACATATAGAATGATGTGGGTTCAATTAAATCCAATTTAGAATGAAGTGGGGAGATACTTGGAACCTCTATTTATTTCACACAAGAGGGAAATATTATGCATGAAGACTCTCAGTTGTTGGAGTATTAGATATTCAGGAACTCATCGTTAAATCTGGTGTCTCTCTTGGAGGAGGGAGCAGAAGGAAAAATAGGACCATCTTCCTCCAATTCTAATAAGAAAGCAGCTCACCTAAAGGGGCCTTAGCGAACAGTCCCTCCCCCTACCTAGCTCAGTCTATATATTGTGTAAAAACTAGATACAATGTTATAATTGGATGTCAATAACCCATAGGTAACTCAAATATTTAAATTGCTTCAATATTATGCTATCATTTGTTTTTTTAATGGGTTTTGGCCTTGCTTCGTTGATATTCATCAATTGATTTATTCCAATTGGACCACAAAATGCCAAATTTTCTTATGCTCCAAGGGTTTTTGTGTAGTTCATTTTGATCTTCAGGGAGATTATCAAAAGAGATTTGAGCAAGCTCTATGTTTGGGTTAGGCTTCCAAACCTACCTCTACCTTTCTAACATCATTTAGTATTGGAAGACATTGGAAATCTACTAGGGAGGTATATCAAAAGTGATAGTGAAAGGAATGAGCAGGGTTTATTCACTTATGCATGAATTTGTGTGGAGATAGACCTTAGTAAAGGTCTTCCATACAGATTACAACTTAAACATAGATGCTTCCATTGGACCCAAATTTTGGACTATGAAAATAATACATTTAGGTGTAGAACCTATCACCTTCTAGGCCACCTCCAGGACTCATGTCCACAAGCTAAAAATATCTCAAAGAATAAAAAGGGCAGAATACAAATCCTAAAAACTGGTAGGAATACTATGCCCCACTCCTTGAAGAGGACAAAGAGGATGATGAAAATGAACATGGGAATTCCCAAAAAAATAAGGAAGAAAAGGTGAATCAAGAATCAGTGGTTGCACAGAATGTAGGACAAAAGAAATCCTTCGAGGAAACACAAATCTTGGAACCTTCTCTTTCAAAGGAAGTGATTCTTATGGATTCCTCTTTAGGTGAATTAAAGCATGCACATGAAACAGAAAGTTCAGATTCATATAAGGAACAAGCTCCTAGGAAAAATAATGAGGATGTGAAAACCAAATAGATGATTGTTGTTGCACCAAAACCAAGAGGATGGACTGAAGTGAAACCAAAGAAGAAGGGGAAGAAAGGGAAAATAGAGGATTTCTACAAACCTCGATCTCATTTTTCAATGTTGTTTTTTTGTTTTATTTGCTTTTTTGACTCGCGATTGAAGGCCTACTCCTGGTCATTAGAGGAATTTTGGGGTCTAAAATTGGCCTCCTAAGGAAAATAATAAAATAATAGTTAAAATAATAAAATAATATTGATTAATAATTAACAGTGGTGAACAAATTACATTCTGCAGAAATTCACCATTGGAAAGTTAGCATCAACAATCGGCTTCGAAAAGTCAACATCAATAGTTGGGGTCACATTGATCAATGGTTCAACTTTCTCGACGACAGAATAAATCGATGGTCCTAGTTTAAACTGAAAGTTACGTCTACGGATTCTGGGCTTTTCAGTTTGTACATAGATATTTGGACATGGATATTTGAATTCGATCCTCATTTCATGCCATTCTACTCCTAATTTGGGCATGGATTCTTATCCTATAGGTAACTTGAGAATCGAGATAGATTTTGACCCAAATTGGGCACGTTATCCACGGATCTTCACCGACCAAATTATTCTATTTAACAGACTATTTTAGTCATGGCAAAGGACATGGCGAGAGAGGGTAGCGAGATACAAAAGGCAATAGAGGAAGAAATACACAATTGGAATAGTAAGAGTTTAGTGGATTTCAATAGACATAATCATTTCAGACTGTAAAATCATGATGTGTATTGTCTAGTGCTTAGAGATGTTGCGTTGACGACAGAGAGTCTCCATTTGTACACTTGAGGTATCGCATTGGTTTTGTATTTTATCTTTGAACACAGTGATATTTATGTGATTCTCTATATTTGATGTAACCTTACGCATTTTGAAGAGTTAATTTATTTGGTCGAACTAGAAGTGGACCTGGAGACGTAGGAATTATGAGCCAAACTTTGTTAACAAGTTACAGTCTTCATTTTCATGGTTGCAATCTCTGTTTATTCTAATGATTATGCTCGTATCATTCTCTTTAAGATTATTTTTTATTCCTTATTGGAACTTAGAAATTAAGAACATTTCACTTTTTAAATTCTTGTTGGTTAACCAAAAGTTCTTGGAGTTTATGGATCAAGGTCCTTCCAAAGAATAGGTGGATCCTCGAGATTCTTATATATGAAATCACATAGGAAGGACTATTCAAGCATCATGGCGTTGGGATTTGAAACTGGGAGCATGCTCCCCACATGAAAATTTTGTCCTTCCCATAGCATGTGGAACTTTGCTTCATTTATTTCAAGTGAGGGAACCAAAACACTCCCTCGTGTTCTTGGCTCCATCATTCTAACTTTAACTCCTTTGTTGGTTGGATTTTGTATGGCGTTCTACTCGTTTTCTTCCTTAACAAGGGGGGTATCTCTAGTAAGAGATATCATGGGTGTGGACAACTTTGAGAAGCAATGTAACTCTTTTATTGGAGGGCATGAAGTTGGTAATGCATATCAATGATTCATGGAAGCAGTGAGAGGTAAAAAATTTATTTGTGATCCTTTATTATTTCCTTGACATTGGGATAGAAGAAGAGAATTAATGAAAAACTTGGACAGTGAGGAGAAATATGTACCAATTCATATGTTTTGTTCTTTTTTATGTGATTATAATTCTATTCCTAGGGAAAAGATTTCACATTAGGGTGGTGAGTTTTGTTTCTCAATGCTTTATGTGTATGTTCACATGGCTAGTTCTTCAAACTAGGGAGAAATTGGGATGGGTGGCCTTAATGACATTCAGAAGATAAAGAGAATGAAGCATACAATGAATTCCTAAATGGGGGGAACGAAGGTGTTAAGTGTGTATGTACCTAGGGAGGATAATATGGCATACCTAAGGAGGTACCCAATGGGATATTTCATGTTATGTGGCCACAGTCATGAAATATCCCCACTTGGTACTTAGTGGGTGATAAATAGGCCCACTAGGTAGTTAGAGGAAATGATATCATAATAAGGGGTAGTTGGCATAGACCCCTTAAGAATACTCATGATTTTGGGCAAGGATTACTACAAATTGATAGTACAACCTCTCACACTGCTTATTAGAATACTAGGCGAGATGCCTTAGAAATAAGAGTGAAGGAATGTGGAGGGGAGGATAGACAAGCTAGCCAGCAAATCTAAGATGCCTTGGGTTTAAACCAAAACACTTAGTCTCATAATATTTACTGTATTGGATTGAAGAATATTGAAGAGGATATTGTGTAGGAAACAACCATGGCAGTCTTAGAAATGCCAAGTACCCAAGGATCTGTTAAGGAGGAACATTAGTAATGTTTTTTCTTAGTTTTATGTTTCCATGTATTTTACTTGTATTGTTTTAAAAGGGAAATTTACTAGGTTGTATTGTTTTAAATGCTCTGTGAATGTAATTAGTACATCGCTATCCATGTATGCTAAGGATAAATTTTGTGATGTTTCTATATAGGTGTTAGAGCCTCTCTTGACTATTTTTCGATTGTAATTGTTGTTTATTTTTCCTCATCCTATTTAATACAAAATAATAAGTCATTTTAGTTATATATATATAACAATAATAAAAGCACAAGTCACATTAGAAAAGAGGGAATTGGGGAAGGAGCAAAAGCTTTTCCCTTAATTGAGTTATGTGCTCTTATCTAAGAGGTACTTGTCAATTTAAGATTATTTTCTATACACCATGGAGAATTCCCACTCTACAAAGAACAAGCCCTAGAAGCAAGGACAACAAAAGGGTAGTTGGAGTAGAGACATGGATAGATGCATCATATATAAAAATCAAGGCTCGACTTATAATTACCAAGAACAACACCCAAAAGGAGCACCACTAATTACAAAAATTGAATCACCACCATCTTCCCTAACATGCCTTCCTCTTTTGTTCTACTAATAGCTTGATTGTCTTACTAATTACCAATTTGATTGTTCTTGCAAGCTTGCCTAATGTTTCTAGAATTTCTTTAACAAGGTTACTGTGCACTAGCCTTAGATTTTTTAGCTCCGCTAGATTTAGATTTCCAAGCTAGAGGGTAGAGTTCCTTGGAAAAATTAAACTCTATAAGATTCCAAATATTTGTTGTTCAGTACTTGTCGATACTTATTGAAACTTATCCATGATATCCCTCTACAAGCGAAGAATTTGTTTGCTTCATCTAAGGCCTAGTTGCATTGCCTTTGCGTGGCCTTTGCAAGTTTTTTCACCTTTCCCTACTTGTATGTAGTGTTTGTTTATAGCTTCAATGATGATAAAGTTTTAGAAGTTAACAAAATAAATTATAATCCATTCTCTAATGTGTTGTAATGTCCTTACATTATCGCTCATGGAGCATAGAATAGACGATGAATGGGTGTACTGTTAAGGCACTCCTTGCGTAAGGTCATTAGTTTGAAACTACTTGTGTACTAGCTTACCAAAAAAATGTCTTTACATTGTCAAATTATCAAATACAATCTTGAACAAACTAATGTTAGTATCACCATATATATTTCCCTTAAATTATTATATATATTTCCCTTGCATCAAATTAATGATGCACATCAAGCAATACATTTAGGGAAATATCATATATATTTCCCTTAGCTTAAGGTTACACACATCAAAGGGAAAGACATCAAGTAACACATTAATGAATAGTTATAGTTTCACGTCATGTGTAGCAAGTTCAACCTTTTCCAACATCAACAATACGTACGACATCAAGCAACACATTAATGAATAGTTATAGTGTCATGTCGTGTGTAGCAAGTTCAACCATTTCCAACATCAACAATATGTACGCTAACTAATTATTATGTGTAATTAATGTAACAAAATCGCTAGCTAATTATTGTGTGTAATTGATGTAACAAATTGTGATAACAACTATGATGAATCACAAAGAATATGAGAAAAAGAATCACACTGAATGGAAATAGCAAGTCGTGAAACCATAGTCTTTGTAAATTGCCAAATCTCTTTACTCTTCAATAGCATTTCCATATTTTAGGGGTGGCAGGCGCGGGGGGGGTCATTCTTGATCCCGACGGAAAAACTGAACATTCCTTTGCTTGGGGGTTAGGGATCAAAACCAATAACGAAGCAGAATGGTTGGCCTTGCTCCAAGGTCTGCGTTTTCTTCAGGCCAAAAAACACCGCAAGGCCTTAATTTTTGGAGACTCCAAACAT
>LPNX010994453.1:75571-118031 GCA_001517045.1 Pseudotsuga menziesii
CATCATAGTTCTGATCTCGGCCATACCATTCCCTAATGTCCTTCCCGTGAACAGCTAACTCATCAAACAGGTAACTTATCATATCGCTTATTCTGTCGCGTATATTATATAATTCCTCGTAGTCGTCTGTCCTTAAGTTCTCAGGACGGAAATTGTTGCGTTTTAACTCATGAAAAAAGCCGAGAGAAACAACGCACGGCACATATGCTTCCTCCTTTCTATTACGCAAATCACTCCGTACGCGCTTTAAGCATGGTTTGTCTGTCCCAGTTATATTGATCTCGAAATCTCGCATTTTCCGGCAGGGACGTGCTATTCCTTCTGGATTATGCGTAATTAGCTACTAGGAAAAACCGAGGAGGATATGACCAGAAATCTAGAGTTCTGATGCGTGGGAGAGAACCAGAACATGAGCGGGCACGGGAAGGGACATGCCATTTTCTTCGTAGCAGATAGCAAATTTATGGTCAGGGACATACCATTTTCTTCGAGCAGATAGCAAATTTATGGTCAGGGACATGCCATTTTCTTCGAGCAGATAGCAAATTTATGGTCAGGGACATATGCCATTTTCTTCGTGCAGATAGCAAATTTATGGTCGACACAGTTCGGGAATTTGAAGCTACGTGGAATATGATTTTTCCACGTCTAAAGTTGCACGGAGCAAAATAATCGAACAGTCACTTTGACAATTATATGTTCAATCAGTGAGCAGTCTCTTTTGTGTTATGTGCTAACTTTAACGGAGTGATCTGATGTGTAAAGTGAAATAGCTCCGTCAACAGCTGTAAATGGTATCTATAATATAATTAAATGGTGGACGTTTGGATGGGACCATGGATAACATAGTTGGATAACATAGTTGGATGGGGTCATGATAATTTTGGGCCTATTCTCATTAACTTTAATGGAGTGATCTTGATGTGTAAAGTGAAATAGCTCCATCAACAGCTGTAAATGGTATCTATAATTAAATGGTGGACATTTGGATGGGACCATGGATAACATAGTTGGATGGGGTCATGATAACTCTCGGCCTATTCTCATTAACTTTAATGGATTGATCTTGATGTGTAAAGTGAAATAGCTCCATCAACAACTGTAAATGGTATCTATAAATAAATGGTGGACGTTTGGATGGGACCATGGATAACATAGTTGGATAGGGTCATGATAATTCCGGGCCTATTCTCATTAACTTTAATGGAGTGATCTTGATGTGTAAAGTGAAATAGCTCCATCAACAACTGTAAATGGTATCTATAATTAAATGCTGGACACTTGGATAGGACCATGGATAACATAGTTGGATGGGGTCATGACCAAAAGTTATATTAGCATAAATAATGATTTGCATTATATATATATATGGGGTTGAGGAGCCCCATTTTGATTCGTGGGAGGGATAATGAACAAACTGCACCCAGAAAAAGCTTGTACAATTGAGGAGTTAAGGTGGTATGGAGGTGGGGGCAGTTGATGCTCACTAAGCTCCTTAGAGAGGTTCTCACTGTTAGAATATGTGTGTAGGGAAAGAGATGGTAACAATTATATTAGCATTTGCTTAGAATTTTGAATATCACATGTTTTTTTTGTTGAGTGTTGAGATTTTTCTTTCTTATTATTTTTAACTTTTTTAGTATGATTATAAAAAAAATATTTTCTTTGTTTTATGGTGTTTGAATTAACCACTAATAAAACTTTTTCAATAGAAAATTTAAGATTGGATGAAAATAACATACAATCTATACAATGTGCAATAAACATAGAGATTACTAAATACAAAACGTGGAATAAAAAATGGAAGAAACTTGAGCAAGGGTTGAGATTTACTCTAGTTTGAACTTGTTATTTCAATAGGAATGGTTTATGGTACCTCTTCCCCTTGAATCCTAATTTGGAATCCAATTAACATGCTCAATGGACCGTGATTCTTGCAAACGGTGATAATGATATGCAATCATAAGGAAAGCTTTTCTCCTAGGATTTTTGTGGGCCTTCAAGCAGTACATTAATCTATGTGTAAATACCAGTGGAGTCGTTTGAAACAAATGGATGAACTCTTGTGATCGAGTCTTAGTATTAATCGTTCACAAACCCAGTGAAAGAGAATGTGAACCACCATCTCTCTTACAAGCATGAATTTTCATGTCTAGCTTCTCAATGATGAAGTAAATATTGATAAGAAAGTGATCAAGGAACTTGATCCAACAAGAGCCTTGATAATTGTGTTTGTTCACCTACCTAACCAACTCACTTTGCCAAGTCTCAATTGAAGCTTGGAGCTACCTACCTCTGCTCTAGCATGGGAGATTTTTCCCCTGTCCAACTACCATAACTATAGCATGTACTAAAAACATTAAACAATGTACAAATATGAAATTGAAGCATGATCACGATTCCATGGTGGCGGTGGAAGTAGAAGTAGCCTAAGTAGGTCTGGGAGTTTGAAAACTGGAATAATTATAAAAAAAAGTTTACAATTTAAAACCACTTGAGTTTCAAATTGCCAAATTTCATGATCATATTTCCAAATTCCAATAACTATGAATCTCTTTGTCGATCAAGCAATTCATAGTTTCCAATAACTAACTCTCTTAAAATATTGACAGCCATTTTAACAACAAAATCTCACATATCATATATTGTATCTATTTATTTGACTATCCACACACCAATGTCTCACTAAAACAAACAAACATTACACAATTATCCATATATAATATAATACATGGACTAGGACATAATACAGCTTACAAAACCATAAACAAAATATGTAAATATCCAACATAATAATCAGCTACTTATTTCATAGTTTCTCGTTGAAGGCGGACTTGTTCCCAGGCTAGAATAGTTTGCGCTACACTTAGGAGCAATGAGATACATCCTCCGATCAAAGCTAGCGCTAGGAAATACTTTTCCTTAAATTGTGCAATGATATACTTTTGCTTAAATTCTGGCGGGAATCTCGGCTTTAACAAATACTTTTGCTTGAATTCTGCCCAATTGGTCCGTATGATGTGCTCTTCTCCAGTCCTGGTCAATTGGTCCGTATGATGTGCTCTTCTCCAGTCCCTTCGTCATGTCTATTGGTCCGTATGATGTGCTCTTCTCCAGTCCCTTCGTCATGTCGTTCCACGTATTGGCTACTTCTTGGTCGCTTCCCAAGTCGCTATCTAAAATTTTGATAAGAAAAATTAAAGCAGGCTTTCCATTGTAAAGTTACACAATAATTAAAATTATGTTATTCTATGAAAGGTCAAAATTAATGAGAATTTTTTTTTTAATGAGAAAAATTTTAAAAAAATTCAATGAGAATTTTTTTTTAATGAGAAAAATTATGTTATTCTATGAAAGGGCATTGAAAGCTTTATGGCATAGATTAATTACACATTGATTGAAATGGTGGATCATAATTGTAATATGTACACTGGCATTTAAAATGAAAACATCTATATCTAAATTTTCATGGCAGAATTAAATGTCATTTTAGTGGTTGGATTGGCACGGTGGATTGTAGTCGTAATAGTTATATTGGTACATCTAAATTTTCATGACAGAGATTGGATGGAAATTGTTTTATTACACATTGATTGATTGGGAAGATGGATTGTAGTTGTAATAGTTATATTGGTACATCTAAATTTTCAAGGCATAGATTGGATGGAAATTGTTTTATTACACATTGATTGATTGGGAAGGTGGATTGTAGTTGTAATAGTTATATTGGTACATCTAAATTTTCATAACAGAGATTGGATGGAAATTGATTTATTACACGTTTATTGATTGGGAATGTGGATTGTAATTTTAATAGTTATATTGATACATCTAAATTTTCATTACGAAGATTAAATGACAATTGATTTATTACACATTGATTTCAGGAAGGTGGATTATAGTCATACTAGTATTTAAAATGAAATGACTAACTTCTAAAATCATATAATGGTAGAGAGTGGATAAATCATATAATGGATGAGTGGATCGTACCTAAATGAAATGGTGGATAGTGTTAAATCAAATGTCCAAATTGTGTATAGTTGAGAACAATTAAAATTAATGATGGACATTTAATTAGGTAATAATTATGTGCGTATTTAAAATGAGATCGTTGGTATTTAAATCATATGGTGGAGAGTGGATGATTGATGGACATAATGAGAGATATAAGTAGTAGTTCGTTGTTTTTTAAAATGAGTTGTTTGGATTAGTTTGCAAATAAAATCATATGGTGGAGGGTGGATGACATTCAAAACATTTAGAGGTGGGTTATGATTAATTATGATGGTTAATGAATATTAATATTGTAGTGTTTATTTAGCATAATGATAATGTTTTTACTTATATAATGTGTTGAGTATAAATTTATGTGTTGAAATAATGATAGCTAATTTTCCAAGAATTTGGATATTGTCATTTTTCTAAAATTTTATTATTTTGTTTTTAGTTGAAACAAACCAGTTAAAGATAAAATATAGATAGGTGCATATTTAATTGGTAAGTTTTATGTAACTATGTGAGAAAAAAAAAGTTATATCTATGTAAACCTGTAAAGAAAAATATGAAAATATGTATATGAGAAATGGTTATAAACATGTTTAATTGTTATATTAAACCATAAGAATACCAATATTATTGCCTCGAGGATGTTTCCTATTAAAGGTTTTATCGCGTAATATTTACACATGTTCTTTGTATGATTGAACTATTGATCTCTTTTGGTTTATGTTTCTGTTACCAACGAGTGCTATTAAAACTTGGTTAAAGGCCGCTTAAAATCATATTTATATTATCACTTTCTTTATCACGTTGAGGGAGTGATAATTATAACATTATCGTTGGCATAGAGTTGTCATTTGAGAAATGAAGTTAACTCGGAGTAGTTAACTCTTTATCACCCTCTGTGTCTCACTTAAAGAGAGGTGAGATCTACGTGGGCATTGTCGTCACATGAGATCTACTTTTAAAGGAATTTTAGAGGTATAAGTTGCAGACTAAAAGGTCGATGTTTTATTATTAGGTGAAAGGTTTTATGAATTGTATTTTAAGCATTTATTTTTTATTAAAACTTTTATTTAATATTTAATATTTTGGGTTCAACCTTAAAATATAATATGTGTTCCATCATTTTGAAAAACTTGGTTTTATAAAATTTGGTTTCAAAAAGCTTGGTTTTGTAAATTTTGGTTTTGGTACTTGTACTCATGGCAAGAGTGCAAAGTTAGAGGTGGAGAAATTTAATTCAAAAAATAATTTCGAGTTGTGAAAGTTTGATTTGCTTGTAGAGTAAGGTTTGCAAAAAGCATAGGTGGGTAAATCAAAGAACCCCACAGATATGTCAGACGAGGACTAAGAAGATCTAGACTCAATAGCTTCCAATGTCATCTGTCTATGTCTTGCAGATGAAGTCCTATTTAATATCATTGGAGATGAGGCAGCAACAGGTTGACGAAACCATAACGGAAAGCCTATACATGATGAAGTTTTTTATGAACAATATCTTTTTTAAGAGGAAGTTGTACACCCTACGAATGAATGAAGGCACAAAATTTCCTAATCATCTCATTTATCAATTAGCTAGTATGGAAATAAAACTTGATGATGAAGACAAGACATTTACTTTGCTATCATTCACTTCCTGAATCTTGAAATCATCTAATTACATCTATGTGTTTTAGTACAATGGACAGTTTAGATTATGATACTATTGTTGGAGCTATGTTATCTAAGGAGGTGCAAAGAAAAACTAGTTCAGAAACCTCTACCATGGTATCAATGGTGGCTAGATGTCGATCTAAAGAAAAAGGGAAGAATTCGAGATGTGCATATAAATCCAAATCAAGAGTTAAGAAGGGTAAGCTAAAGTGCTCGTACCATAACAAATCAAGCCATTTCAAAAAGGATTGTTGGAAAAGAAAGCCATCCAAAGAGCGGTCATCTAAAGAATGCTCCACAAATGAAGCAAATGGAGCTGAAATAAGTTCAGGTATGGTTGATGAGGTACTATTTTTTTCTAATGTTTCACAATATCATCATGATTAGATGCTATATTTTGGTGCCTCTCACTATATGTGTCTTCGCAGAAATCGGTTCTCATTTTACCAATCCATTAATAACGATGTTGTTTTTATGGAAAAATATTTTTCCTGTAAAATTGTTGGGATTGGTAACATCAAGGTTAAAATGTATGATAGTACTATGAGAATATTAATAGAAGTGAGGAATGTACTCAAAGTAAGAAAGAACTTAATATCAATGGGAGTTCTATATTCTTATGCTTATAAATTTAAAGTTCAAGGTCGAGTGTTGAAGGTGTCCAAGGGAATCTTAGTAGTTGTGAAGCCTAAAATGATTGAGAACCTTTATAAGGTAGAAGGAAGTACTGAGATAAATCAATCAGTAGTATTATCTGAAGTTGCAAGTGACTCTTCTCATTTATGACATCGATGTTTGGGTCTTAGTAGTCAGAAAGGGCTTTTAAGATACTTGTCTTAAGTTACTTCCTAGCTTGACATCAATGCATGGATTCAAGGAAAGATGAATCTTCCTGGTGAAGCAACTCTCGAACATAGATTTGATATTGAAGCATGAGTGTCATGGAGAATGTGTAAGGATTTCTTGATCTTATTTTCACCCAACAACAATGGCCCTATTAGGTAGGAAGACTCCTAAGACTGAACCTCCTCCTCATCTACAGAATCAACCTGATAAAGCTCAAGAGGTGAATGAAAATTGATAATAGGTCTTTCTCTTCAACTGCAAGTTCTTTATGCTCAAATAAATGTGTACTTGCAATAATATCTTCAATAGGAATCTTTATGTCACCAACAAAGAGGGATAAGCATCCATCAGTAGATGTATCCATGTTATCTTGGTACCCATCAGTAGGTACATCAACCCGGGGGCGTGGCTGCACGGGCGACGTGTTCCAAGATGCGGACGCTCGGTCGAGGGATTTTCCAGCGGACTTAACAGTGGTCGTGGGTGCACGCGGCCCTATTTATAATTTTTAGAAACAGGAAGCTCGATCAAGGTCCATAGCTCGATCAAGGCCACTACCTCGATTGGGGGTTTATCTAACCCTCGATTGAGCTCTTGTTAAACCCTCGATCGAGGGTTTAACAAGAGCTCGATCGAGCACTTGTTAAACCCTCAATCAAGGTATTAAAACCTCGATCGAGGGTGTGCTTTTTGCATTTCGCCGAAAATCCGTTGCCAAAAATTGTTACCCACCTACATGGATGCACCCTTTTGCTTAAATTATGCCCACAAGATTCTATATTTTCTTGTGTAAAACGTTACAACCTTGTGAATAACTTTGTCTATTGGTTCGTATGTGCTCTTCTCCAGGTTTTTCCTCATTTTGTTCCAGGTATCAGCTACTTCTTGGTTGCTTCCCAAGCCATTATGGATTATACCCTCTTTTCTCAGCAACTGCACGTCCTCGACTTTGTCGATCAAGTGGTTCATCATTTCCACATAGCAACTCATTGGTTTATTTTCCTTTTTGTCCTCGAATGCCAACAAATATTCCTTCATATCTTCCTTTTTATCATTCATGCCAAGTCATCACTACCTTTGTCTTTCTTTTGTCTTTCACTGAGTTCACTCTACCATCATGTCCTTGGTTATTTCTTTGTCATCACTGAACTTCTTTTGACATCAATGACAACTATAATCCATATTGCTAACACTGTGATTGTGAGAGAGTTAAGAGGAAGTCCAACGAGGGTTGTTGTAGGTTGTATCCCATCATTTTGTTGGATGGTATAATAAAATGATTGACAATTTTTGTGTGGACATAGCCCATCTTGGGTGAACCATGTTATATTTGGTTTCTCTCTTATAATGTGTTTTATATTTGCATTTTGTTTATTGTTTATTGTTATTGCTCTGCGATCCTGTTTTTTTTACATATTACTCCTATTTGAGTATTAGTGCACTGATAAAATTTAGAAATAATTGATATTATGAAAAAAATGGGTTTTTATCTACCCATTCTATAGAGGCTAGAATTTGTGTAGTCTTAAGGAAAAATAATTGTTAAGTGTTATAGCTCTCTAATATACTTTAGGGTTTCCAATAATAGTGCTAAAAAAAATATTTCACAATACTAACTAGGCAGGATAGACTGCACCATTAGTTATATTACCTAATTCCCTAGTACATGAGAGTCATATCCTTAACTAGTCTTGGTGTGTGATAGAAATAATATAATCAAGAGGCTTATGTAAGGCTAGTTTCAAGTGAACCTATAGGGATTCCTAGATACCCAAAGGTACATGGAAAATAAAATCTAGATGCATATTTTCTCTAATGTCATACTATTTGAAGAGTACCAATAGAGGTGTATAGTGTTGTCCAACAAGGTGACTCTACTTGTATTCTTTTTGTGCACCATGTATTCTTTTGCAACCACAATTTTACACATTGAATGACAAATATCTATGTTTAAATATGCCAGAACATGTCTCTAGAATTAAAAAATATTCTAAAATTTGCGCATGTATTGGCACATGAAAGAGCTCTAGTACAACTTGTAATGTGCTTAACCAATAGCAATAAGACAACATGAACAAGAAGCAAATACATGTGAACATGAGATTAAACTTGTAGAATATAACCCTTTTATTGATAATTCTAAATGAGAGAGCAATGCCTATGGGCATCTTTAAGGTGACAACTTCCTTTGAGAAAAGGTATGATAAAATAACAATCTTTAACCCAAACATTTCAAAGCCTATTATCTCTATAAATAGATTCTACCTAACTAGTTATGGTCTTATCATTAATGAGTACCAAGAATTTAGTGGGTAGCCTTCTTTAACAAATGTGGCCCTTTTCCTTTTGGGTAACTACTAACTAATTGCATGATGGACTTGTTCAAAGAAAATAGCCTTGTACATGAATTACCAACCGCAAAGTACCCCAAAGAAAGGAGGTTAAAGTAGGGACCTAACATTCTTCCAAACTTCATTTGGACAATCAAATTCTCCGAGATACCATAGTCATGTCCATTCAAATCCATAACTTATTGCATGAAATCCATGTTCTTAATCTATCTGGATCTAGACCCCGATCTAGTCTTCAAGTATTCACCCTATGTCAATCTAGAGTACACACAAACAATAACCTCTAAATAATTGTAGACAATAGGCTAGGTCTCAAACCAATATCTTTGGCACCGTGTTGGATAACTACAAAATTCATAGGCCAAGGAGCTATACACTATAAGAAGTGGCACTGGCTAAAAACAATTGTTACAACACTTAAGCACAAGTCAGGCTAGCTCAACATAAAATAGAAAACACAAACCAAGAAAGTTCCATACACCTTTTTTTCATGATAGAGTTGATTCATATGACTATATATATATATATATATATAATTTACTCCTTTTAAGGACTACATGATTCACTATGATTGGCTAGGTTGGTATTGGGTCTTGACCTTTGCACTAATCCATTACCTTCGTTGACCATACGAACTAGTAAAATGCTCAATCAACTATACAAACTATCTCTAAAAGATACAAACATGTAATGAGCTTGCTTACCTTCTTGTGATAGCATTGAACTTATACCAAAATTTTCAAAAAAAATGAACTGCAATATGATCAAGTGTTGCAACAAAAGGCCAAATCCACCCAACAAGATAAAATACAAATACTATGGATTAAGGAAAAAAATCAACCTACATAGTCAAGAAGATTGTATTAGCCCACATGAAGTTAAATAAAATTTTCAACTTTTTATGGTTCAACATTTAAGAGCCAACAACCTAAAGGGGATGTTTAATAAGACTCAAATCTTAAAGGTTGAATGCACAAGGATGAGGAGTTGGTGTGTTATGAAGATGCATTGATATAAATGAAATCCATTATTTAATTCTATTAATTTGTTCTTACAAATTACACTAACACATCATCAGAAGTTAAGCATCTCTTACTAGAGAGGTCTCATGGTTATTAAGATCATTATCCACATTTATGTAAATAAAACATAAAAAAAAAATATATAAATATAGTAAAGAAGAGAAATCCCAATTGAAAGTTACAAGATAGATAATAATCCTATTACATAACTCTTGAGTCATTTGATGAAAGAGAATCACGAAGTAGGAGAGTTGGTAATAACAAGATCTAGTCCAAAGCAAGAGTGTGAGATATCACTAGATTAATTTACTTGGCCACGCATGTTAAGGTTAGATACTATTTACTTAACTTGGTACTTAAAGCTAGAGTAAAATAATGGAATCCTAATTGTATTATTATCAATACATATATAATAATGACAACATCATTCATCAATGCTTAATTTATATATAACTACCACAACCACCAAACTTGTGGCTTGATCACTAATACTTTCAAAATATCTATATATATAAAAGTAACTCACTTTTACTTTTGGTGCTTTACCTTTATTTTCAATTCTAAATTTTAAATTTATCCATGTTTTAAATTCTAAATTTTATATAAACATAGCAAATTTGAAGTAAACATAAAAATAGATTTTAAAAACTTTTCGTAAATGTTTTAGGTTTTAGATAATCTTTGTGTGAATGTTTCAAAATCAAAATATCCATATATATAAGGAATGCTAAATCCATTGATATAATAAAAAATATAACTAAACTATTTCATCAAAAACATTCTTTCTTATTCAATTAAGAAATAAAAGATTTAACCACTCTAAGCTAAAAATATGACTTTTTCATATCATTAGCAAAACAAACAAGAGTTACACAATTATCCATATCATACATCGACTTACACATAAACAAAATATGTAAATATCCAGATAGTAGCTACTTCTTTCGTCGTTGCCCAAGTCACTCTAGATTATTAGCTTTATTTTTCTCAACAACTACCTCGGCTTTGTCGATCAAGCGGTTCATAGTTTCCACATAGCATCTCAGTGGTTTAATTCCTTAGTACATGAGAGTGATCTCCTTTAGTTGTATTACCTAATTCCTTAGTACATGAGAGTGATCTCTTTAAGTGTTAGTCTTGATGTATGATAGAAAGAATATAATGAGAAGTTTATGTTAGGCTAAGTTCAAGTGAACTGATAGGAGTTTCTATAATATTCAATAGAGGTGAATAAGGTGAGTGATTTCTATATAAGGTGACGGATTTCTATATTTTCTTAAATGTAATACTATTAGAAGGGGTGCCAATAGAGGTGAATAAATTTTTCTAACTAGGTGACTCTAAAAGTATTCTCTTTATGTGCCATCTATTCTTTTGCAACTACAATTTGACAAATAGAATGACAAACCTCTATGTTTAAACATTAGAAAATGTCTCTAGGATTACAAAATATTTTGAAATTTTGGCATGTATTAGCACATGAAAGAGTTCTAATACAACTTATAATGTACTAAACCAACTTAAATAATAAAACATGAACAATATTCAAACAAATGTAAGTACAAAAAAGCAGTATAATATAACTCTTTTAATGGTAATTCCAAAAGAGAGAACAATATGGATAAGCATCTTTGAGGTGGAAACCTACTTTAAGAAAAGATCAAATACAATAACAATATTTGACCCAAACATTCCAAATCATACTAACTTTATAAATAGCTTCTACCTAACTAGTTGTGGTCTTATAATTAGTGAGTACCAAGAATTTACTGGGCAATCTTAATTAACAAATGTGACCATTTTCTATTGGGTAATTACTAACTGGATATCTAAAAGAAAATGGACTTGTACAATAATTACCAACAACTAAGTACCTCAAAGTAGGGAGGTTAAGGTAGAGACCTAACATTCTTCGAAACTTCATTTGGAAAATTGATTATACTAGTATGAAAGTGAGCCTCTCTAAAGATGTAATTCATTGTCACTCTTGTATCCTCATTCTTCTTCCCATTGATGACAAGATTATACTGATCATCTTTTTTATATGAAACCATAGTCTTTTTAAATTGCCAAATAGCTTTAACTCTATGGACATTGATTTGATTCATATGAAAGTGATAACATAACTTTAGGGTCTCTGGACTGCAATGACTTTAGAATCCATTAATTAAAAAGGGAAAATGACTTGCAGAGTACACGCTGTACTGAATGGATTCTAAAGTCCCCAAATAAGAAAAGGCTTCCTCCTCCTGTGTAAAATTTTGGTTCCCTCAGGGAATCTATAAAGACTTATCACAACTTGTGTTACAAACATTTCCAGATAAAAAGTTTTCAACATGTGTCAAAATGCTGGTTGACTTAAGGAATCTACAAAAACTCCATGAAATACTTTCACCTTTTCATTTTTATTCCGTAGCTTATTATTTTATTTTATTCCTATTAAGAAAATCTTCAAAAGCTTATTACATATGCAATTTCCCTCCCAACTTTAAATAACTATGCACCTAGAGAATACAGGGGCACTTCATTGGTATGATGTCTATGTGCATATATTTATGTGCATTATAGAAGGTTCACTAAATCTAAAATATGTATTCCATGCATTGAACATAGACATTCATCTACATTTTATGCTATTTAGGTATAAGAGCAGCAGAATTCAAGATGCTTGCAATAAAACTAAGCATCTTGAATTCATCTACATAAATAGCATCTTGAATTCATCTACATAGACATTCATCTATGTTTTATGCTATTTAGGAATTCATGTCCAGTTATAGTTGGTTCTTGCAGAAGCAAGAGAAGCAGAAGAGATTGGATTGTTTTTGTTGCTTATGATTCCTCCTCTTCTTAAACTATGCAGACTGCAAAGGAAGAAGATAGGAAAACAAGTGCAAAACAAAAATAAGTAGGGTGTAGAGTAAAGTTTCAGACATTAAATGGGTGCAAGTTGGGAATCAACAGATATCCTGAAAATAAGGAAAATAAGGGATTGCTACTTCCAACAGCCCCTTCAAACCTCACTTTGGCACGGGCATTTTACTTATTGCTAATCAACCTCAGCAGCTGGCTCCCATACCATGCTGAAAACTACACAGGTTATGAAACTATTCCACAAATTGCCCCAATCTCATGGAAAATTACACCGGTTATGAAACTATTCCACAAATTGCCTAAAGGATCCTTGCTACTTGCAGTACAAATAATTTGTCCAGACGATCCCAAACAGGCCAAGTATCTAGGCGTTAGCTAGATAAGACAGTTGTAGTGCATGAGTAGACCTTGTTTGTACAAGAAACACACATGACTCACTGCAAAAGACTTTTATTTGTATTTCTAACTTCATATCACTGTCATAGTGGGTTTTCATATAAAGAGCATACCAGGCAGAGAATCTCAGAAGACTTTTATTTGTATTTATAACTTCATATCACTGTCATAGTGGGTTTTCATATAAAGAGCATACCAGGCAGAGAATCTCAGAAGACTTTTATTTGTATTTATAACTTCATATCACTGTCATAGTGTGTTTTCATATAAAGAGCATACCAGGCAGAGAATCTGATTGCTAGGAGCTCTTGTCTCTATCCCTCTATGTCTGCACGTAGGTTTCATTTATTGTTGATTTGCTTTGCTCCTCATTAAGACATTGTTATCTGAGTTGTATTTGGTGAAGCAGAGAGCCGAGAGGGATTGTTGCCCAGATGCCTAAAATTTATTAAAGCATGCTTGGGTTTTGATCCAATTTGTCCAAAGGATCCCTCTTGTTTGTAGGTCAGGCAGCTATGCGTTCGCCAGAGAAGAGAGTTGCAGTACATCACAGGCATGCAGATTACAAGTATAAGTGGGATGGAAGTTGACAAAATGGGTGTCCAAAGATATTTTTGTATATGTACCTACATCTGCATTGAATTGAATGGAGCCTACATATGTTAATCTACCATTCAAGCGTAGAAGAAGTCCTATATTAAAAGTTAAAAACCTACTAAAACCATCTAATATCATGTCCCCAACATTATGTTTCTGTTCGGTCATACCTAATTTAGTTATAACAATCCACAGTATCACCTAATTTTGACAGAAATTCTAGAAAACAAACAATTTTAAAAAAATGAAATTGATTATTTTAGGTTCATTTATCACATATTCCAATTGTATTATGATTTTGAAGATATTATAACTCGATACAGTTGAATATTTGAGTAGAATTCTTAGTGTTGTTCAGTAATAAGTAGAACAAATCTAAACAAATGATCCACCAATAGATTAAAAAAATACCATATTACTAAAAGAATGGATCAGATTGGGTGTACTGAGTGGTTTTACAAGTTTTACAAACAACTGTAATTGATAATGTTCCAGGTGAGAATCATCATAAAACATTAGTTAAACCAAAGGGATTATTATAAAAACATAACAGCATATATAATTTACCAACCCACAGAACACTGCAAGAGAGTTTGCATAAATTTATAAAAAAAAAGTGATGGACACTCCACGCTTTAAAGACAACAAATTTGCATAGAAATGAAATTGCACAGAATGAAATCTAGGACGAGTGGAAAAACAAAATACCTATGCTTTTTTCCTCTTCTTTGGCTCTTTGAATCATAATTCATGCAAATGTATTCCTAGAAACAGTGCAACTTCTCTTTGCAAACCCAAATAGTGCAAATCCTTTAAAACCGCAAACTAAATGTGACCAGTAAACACCATTTATGCAGGAGGGGAGGGAGGGGGCAGTCGCCATGACAAGATGTTCAACCACCTCCTCCATGAATAACAAGCTATCTATGGGGTTTAATAAATTCAGAATAAATGCCAAACTGAGAAAACTGAGAAAAAAACACACGCCATCCTCTGATCATCTGACCAACTCTAGAGTCACTTCACGTTTCCTTAAAGCTCAATGAGGATTGTAAATTGAAGGGAAAAAGGAATACTGTAACCAGAAACCATTATGAGTGAGAAACCCTAAATGTCTTCAACCATTAGTAACCCTAAGTGTGTTCTCCGGTACTAATGTGTTGCAACAGATGACTAAGTTGTTCAGAAACCTAAAGGAGTTAGGGTTACCTTCCAAGTTCAGTTATATCTCAACATCGACCATTAAACCAGAACCAAGGCTCTTTTTATAGCTGTTGCTCTGACCTCTCTAGAGGTCGTCGGACGGTCTCTTTCTACAGAAATCACAGGACTGGCTCTCCAGAAATCGTCAGACGGGCACTCCAGAAATCACCGGACGGGCACTCCAGAAATCGCCGGACAACTGCGGTTCTGACCAACTCAAGAGTCACTGCTCTCCAAAAATCGTCAGATTGTAGAAGAAAGAAAAACGTGAAACCTGGTAGTTTAAACAATGTGAAACGTGGTCGCCGGATTGTAGAAGATAGAAAAACGTGAAACCTGGCAGTTTAAACCGCGTGAAAAGTGGCCGAGAACAGGTGGCAGATACCTACTCACCCAAAGGCCGATGATGCTACAGTGTTCCCAAACCCAACTTCTGAGAGAAAAATGCCTTACGGTGTAATAAATAAAACATTAATTAAAAGACATAAATGACAAGATATATTAAATCTAGCAATAAGAAGAAAAAAGAAAGAAAGAGAGAATTACTCACATAGAGGCTATAATTTACTTATTTGACCCAAACATTCCAAATCATAATAACTTTATAAATAGCTTCTACCTAACTAGTTGTGGTCTTATATTTAGTGAGTACCAAGAACTTATTGGGAAATCTTATTTAACAAATGTGACCATTTTATATTGGGTAATTAGTAACTGGCTATCTAAAAGAAAATGGACTTGTACAATAATTACCAACAACTAAGTACCTCAAAGTAGGGAGGTTAAGGTAGAGACCTAACATTCTTCCAGACTTCATTCGGAAAATTGATTATACTAGTATGAAAGTAAGCCTCTCTAAAGATGTAATTCATTGTCACTCCTGTATCCTCATTCTTCTTCCCATTGATGACAAGATTATACTAATCATCTTTTTTATATGAAACCATAGTCTTTGTAAATTGCCAAATCGCTTTACTCTTCAATAGCATTTCCATATTTTGTTCCCATATACCATAGCTATGGCTATATTCAAAACCACAAGTTATTGCTTGAAACTCCTGTTCTTAAATTATCTAGATATAGACCCATTCATTCTTCAAATCTAAACTTTAAGTAAATCAAGAACACATACAATCAATAACCTCTAATAGAGTTGTAAACAATAGGCTAAATCTCAAACCAATAACTTTGATATCATATTTAGACAACTACAAAATTCTTAAATAAAAATGGTATACAATATAAGAAATGACAATATGTAAAGAAATGGTTACAATATGTTAACTCAATGTACGATAGAAAACACAAACCAATTTCCTTTTCATGATAGATTTGATCATAAGACTAATAATTAAAAAAAATAAAACATTTAACTAACTCAGCTAAAAAAATAAAACATTTAACTAACTCAGCTATTTTAACAACAGAATCTCACATATCACATATTTTATCTATTTATTTGACTATCCACACACCAATGTCTCATTTTATAATCAAAACAAACAAACATTACACAATTATCCATATATAATACATGGACTAGCACATAATACAACTTACAAAACCATAATCTATTGGTCATGTCATGTGCTCTTCTCCAGTCCCTTCGTCATGTCTATTGGTTAGTATCATGTGCTCTTCTCCAGTCCTGGTCAATTGGTCCGTATCATGTGCTCTTCTCCAGTCCTGTTCAATTGGTCCGTATCATGTGCTCTTCTCCAGTCCCTTCGTCATGTCTATTGGTCAGTATCATGTGCTCTTCTCCAGTCCTGGTCAATTGGCCTGTATCATGTGCTCTTCTCCAGTCCCTTCGTCATGTCTATTGGTCAGTATCATGTGCTCTTCTCCAGTCCTGGTCAATTGGTCCGTAACATGTGCTCTTCTCCAGTCCCTTCGTCATGTCTATTGGTCAGTATCATGTGCTCTTCTCCAGTCCTGGTCAATTGGTCCGTATCATGTGCTCTTCTCCAGTCCCTTCGTCATGTCTATTGGTCAGTATCATGTGCTCTTCTCTAGTCCTGGTCAATTGGTCCGTATCATGTGCTCTTCTCCAGTCCCTTCGTCATGTCTATTGGTCCGTATCATGTGCTCTTCTCCAGTCCTGGTCAATTGGTCCGTATCATGTTCTCTTCTCCAGTCCCTTCGTCATGTCTATTGGTCCGTATCATGTCACACGTGCTCTTCTCCAGTCCCTTCATCATGTCTATTGGTCCGTACCATGTGCTCTTCTCCAGTCCCTTCGTCATGTCGTTCCGGAGCAGGATAAGCGTTCACCAAATCGCCCCTCGACTCGCCGGAATCCGGCAGATAAATTTTGGTGAAAATCATACTTTCCAGGATTTAAATCATAATTTTAATCATCCGGGTAGTTTTAAAATGCCCGATTTAGTATTCGAAGGGCTATTAAGATTGGTAGAATTCCAAAATAACGAAATAAACAATTTCACAGCAAACATTTGACTGATTTTAATAAAAAATCGGCCGGAAAAACGGGGCGATTTGGTGAACGCTTATCCCACGCATGTCGTTCCAGGTATTGGCTACTTCTTGGTCGCTTCCCAAGTCACTATCTAAAATTTTGATAAGAAAAATTAAAGTTACAAAATAATGGTTTATTGAGATTTTTGTTTTTAATAAGAAAAATTATGTTATTCTATGAAAGGTTAAAAAAAGTTTTAAAGGGCATTGAAAGCTTTATGGCATAGATTAATTACACATTGATTGAAAAGGTGGATCATAATTGTAATATGTACACTAGCATTTAAAATGAAAACATCTATATCTAAATTTTCATGAGAGAGATTGGATAGAAATTGTTTTATTACACATTGATTGAAAAGGTGGATCATAATTGTAATATGTACACTAGCATTTAAAATGAAAACATCTATATCTAAATTTTCATGGCAGAATTAGATGTCATTTTTAGTATACATTGATTGGCAAGGTGGATTGTAGTTGTAATAGTTATATTGGTACATCTAAATTTTCATGAGAGAGATTGGATAGAAATTGTTTTATTACACATTGATTGATCGGGAAGATGGATTGTACTTGTAATAGTTATATTGGTACATCTAAATTTTCATGAGAGAGATTGGATAGAAATTGTTTTATTACACATTGATTGATCGGGAAGATGGATTGTACTTGTAATAGTTATATTGGTACATCTAAATTTTCATGGCAAGATTGGATATAAATTGTTTTATTACACATTGATTGATTGGGAAGGTGCATTGTAGTTGTAATAGTTATATTGGTACATCTAAATTTTCATAACAGAGATTGGATGGAAATTGATTTATTACACGTTTATTGATTGGGAATGTGGATTGTAATTTTAATAGTTATATTGGCACATCTAAATTTTCATTACAAAGATTAAATGACAATTGATTTATTACACATTGATTTTAGGAAGGTGGATTATAGTCATACTAGTATTTAAAATGAAATGACTAACTTCTAAAATCATATACTGGTAGAGAGTGGATAAATCATATAATGGGTAAGTGGATAGTACCTAAATCAAATGGTGGATAGTGTTAAATCAAATGTCCAAATGGTGTAGAGTTGAGAACAATTAAAATTAATGATGGACACTTAATTAGGTAATAATTATGTGTGTATTTAAAATGAGATCATTGGTATCTAAATCATATGCTAGAGAGTGGATGATTGATGGACATAATGAGAGGTAAGTAGTAGTTCGTTGTTTTTTAAAATGAATTGTTTGGATTGGTTTGTCTATAAAATCATATGGGGGAGGGTGGATGACATTCAAAACATTTGGAGGTGGGTTATGATTAATTATGATGGTTAATTAATATTAATATTGTAGTGTTTATTTAGCATAATGATAATGTTTTTTACTTATATAATGTGTTGAGTATAAATTTATGTGTTGAAATAATGACAACTAATTTTCCAAAGATTTGGATATTGTCATATTTCTAAAATTTTATTATTTTGTTTTTAGTTGAAACAAACCAGTTCAAGATAAAATATAGATAGGTGCATATTTAATTGGTCAGTTTTATGTAACTATGTGAGAAAAGAAAAATTATATCTATGTAAACTCGTAAAGAAAAATATGAAAATATGTATATGATAAATGGTTAGAAACATGTTTAGTTGTTATATTAAACCATAAGAATACCAATATTATTGCCTCGAGAATGTTTCCTATTAAAGGTTTTATCGCATAATATTTACACATGTTCTTTGTATGATTGACCTATTGATCTCTTTTGGTTTATGTTTCTATTACCAACAAGTGCTATTAATGAATGAATGAATGCACAAAATTTCCTAATCATCTCATTTATCTATTAGCTAGTATGGAAATAAAACTTGATGATGAAGACAAGACAATTACTTTGCTATCGTTTACTTCCTGAATCTTGAAATCATCTAATTACATCTATGTGTTTCAGTACAATGGACAGTTTAGATTATGATACTATTGTTGGAGCTATGTTATCTAAGGAGGTGCAAAGAAAAACTAGTTCAGAAACCTCTACCATGGTATCAATGGTGGCTAGATGTCGATCTAAAGAAAAAGGGAAGAATTTGAGACGCGCATATAAATCCAAATCAAGAGTTAAGAAGGGTAAGCTAAAGTGCTCGTATTGTAACAAATCAAGCCATTTCGAAAAGGATTGTTGGAAAAGAAAGCCATCCAAAGAGGGGTCATCTAAAGAATGCTCCATAAATGAAGCAAATGGAGCTGAAATAAGTTCAAGTATGGTTGATGAAGTACTATTTTTTTCTAATGTTTCACAATATCATTGTGATTAGATGCTATATTTCGGTGCCTCTCACCATATGTGTCTTCGCAGAAATCAGTTCTCATTTTACCAATCCATTAATAATGATGTTGTTTTTATGGAAAAATATTTTTCTTGTAAAATTGTTGGGATTGGTAGCATCAAGGTTAAAACGTATGATAGTACTATGACAATATTAATAGAAGTGAAGAATGTACTCAAACTAATAAAGAACTTAATATCAATGGGAGTTCTATATTCTTATGCTTATAAATTTATAGTTCAAGGTCGAGTGTTGAAGGTGTCCAAGGGAATCTTAGTAGTTGTGAAGCCTAAAATGATTGAGAACCTTTATAAGGTAGAAGGAAGTACCGAGATAAATCAATCAGTAGTATTATCTGAAGTTACAGGTGACTCTTCTCATTTATGACATCAATGTTTGGGTCTTAGCAGTGAGAAAGGGCTTTTAAGATACATGTCTTAAGTTACTTCCTACCTTGACATCAATGCATGGATTCAAGGAAAGATGAATCTTCCATGGAAGCAGCTCTCGAACATAGATTTGATATTGAAGCATGAGTGTCATGGGGAATGTGTAAGGATTTCTTGATCTTATTTTCACCGAACGACAATGGCCCTATTAGGTAGGAAGACTCCTAAGACTGAACCTCCTCCTCATCGACAAAATCAGCCTCATGAAGCTCAAGAGGTGAAGTGAAAAGCGATAATAGGTCTTTCTCTTCAACTGCAAGGTCTTTATGCTCAAATAAATGTGTAATTGCAATAATATCTTCAATAGGAATCTCTATGTCACCAACAAAGAGGGATGAGCATCCATCAGTAGATGTCTCCATGTTATCTTGGTACCCATCAGTAGGTACATCAACCCGGGGGCGCGGCTGCATGGGCGACGTGTTCTGGGACGCGGACGCTCAGTCAAGGTAACAGCTCGATCGAGAGATTTTGTAGCAGACTTAATAGTGGTTGTGGGTGTGCGCATCCCTATTTATAATTTTTTAGAAACAGGAAGCTCGATCGAGGTATGAAGCTCGATCGAGGTACATAGCTCGATCGAGGGTTTATATAACCCTCGATTGAGCTCTTGGTAAACACTCGATTGAGGGTTTAACAAGAGCTCGATCGAGGGTTTAAAATAACCTCAATCGAGCGCTTGTTAAACCCTTAATCGAGGTATTAAAACCTCGATCGAGGGTGTGCTTTTTGCATTTCGCCGAAAATCCATTGCCAACAATTGTTACCCACCTCCATGGATGCACCCTTATGCTTAAATTATGCCCACAAGATTCTATATTTTCTTGTGTAAAACGTTACAACCTTGTGAATAACTTTGTCTATTGGTTCGTATGTGCTCTTCTCTAGGTTTTTCCTCATTTTGTTCCAGGTATTAGCTACTTCTTGGTCGCTTCCCAAGCCACTATGGATTATACCCTCTTTTCTCAGCAATTGCATGTCCTCGACTTTGTCGATCAAGTGGTTCATCATTTCCACATAGCAACTCATTGGTTTATTTTCCTTTTTGTCCTCGAATGCCAACAAATGTTCCTTCATATCTTCCTTTTCATCATTCATGCCAAGTCATCACTACCTTTGTCTTTCTTTTGTCTTTCACTGAGTTCACTCTGCCATCATGTCCTTGGTTATTCCTTTGTCATCACTGAACTTATTTTGACATCAATAACAACTATAATCCATATTGCTAACACTATGATTGTGAGAGAGTTAAGAGGAAGTGCAACGAGGGTTGTTGTAGGTTGTATCCCTTCATTTTGTTGGATGGTATAATAAAATTATTGACAATTTTTGTGTGAACATAACCCATCTTGGGTGAACCATGTTATATTTGGTTTCTCTCTTATAATGTGTTTTATATTTGCATTTTGTTTATTGTTTATTGTTATTGCTTTGCGATCCTATTTTTCTGACATATTACTCCTATTTGAGTATTAGTGCACTGATAAAATTTAGAAATAATTGATATTATGACAAAAATGGGTTTTTATCTACCCATTCTATAGAGGCTAGAATTTGTGCAGTCTTAAGGAAAAAGAATTGTTAAGTGTTATAGCTCTCTAATATACTTTAGGGTTTCCAATAATAGTGCTAAAAAAATATTTCACAACACTAACTAGGTAGGATAGACCGCACCATTAGTTGTATTACCTAATTCCCTAGTACATGAGAGTCATATCCTTAACTATTCTTGGTGTGTGATAGCAATAATATAATCAAGAGGCTTATGTAAGGCTAGTTTCAAGTGAACCTATAGGGATTCCTAGATACCCAAAGGTACATGGAAAATAAAATCTAGATGCATATTTTCTCTAATGTCATACTATTTGAAGAGTACCAATAGAGGTGTATAGTGTTGTCCAACAAGGTGACTCTACTTGTATTCTTTTTGTGCACCATGTATTCTTCTGCAACCACAATTTTACACATTGAATGACAAATATCTATGTTTAAATATGCCAGAACATGTCTCTAGAATTAAAAAATATTATAAAATTTGCACATGTATTGGCACATGAAAGAGCTCTAGTACAACTTGTAATGTGCTTAACCAATAGCAATACGACAACATGAACAAGAAGAAAATACATGTGAACATGAGATTAAACTTGTAGAATATAGCCCTTTTATTGATCATTCTAACTGAGAGAGCAATGCCCATGGGCATCTTTAAGGTGACAACCTCCTTTGAGAAAAAGGTATGATACAATAACAATCTTTAACCCAAACATTTCAAAGCCTACTATCTCTATAAATAGATTCTACCTAACTAGTTATGGTCTTATCATTAATGAGTACCAAGAATTTAGTGGGTAGCCTTCTTTAACAAATGTGGCCCTTTTCCATTGGGTAACTACTAACTAATTGCATGATGGACTTGTTCAAAGATAATGGCCTTGTATGTGAATTACCAACCGCAAAGTACCCCAAAGAAAGGAGGTTAAGGTAGGGACCTAACATTCTTCCAAACTTCATTCAGACAATCAAATTCTCCCAGATACCATAGTCATGTCCATTCAAATCCATAACTTATTGCATGAAATCCATGTTCTTAATCTATCTAGATCTAGACCCTGATCCAGTCTTCATGTATTCACCCTATGTCAATCTAGAATACACACAAACAATAACCTCTAAAATAATTGTAGACAATAGGCTAGGCCTCAAACCAATATATTTGGCACCGTGTTGGATAACTACAAAATTCATAGGCCAAGGAGCTATACACTATAAGAAGTGGCATGGGCTAAAAACAATTGTTACAACAGTTAAGCACAAGTCAGGATAGCTCAGCATAAAATAGAAAACACAAACCATGAAAGTTCCATACACCTTTTTTTCATGATAGAGTTGATTCATATGACTATATATATATATATATATATATATATATATATATAATCTACTCCCTTTAAGGACTACATGATTCACTATGATTGGCTAGGTTGGTATTGGGTCTTGAACTATGCACTATTCCACTACCCTCGTTGACCATACGAACCAGTAAAATGCTCAATCAACTATACAAACTATCTCTAAAAGATACAAACATGTAATGAGCTTGCTTACCTTCTTGTGATAGCATTGAACTTATACCAAAATTTTCAAAAAAAATGAACTGCAATATGATCAAGTGTTACAACAAAAGGCCAAATCCACCCAACAAGATGAAATACAAATACAATGGATTAAGAAAAAAAATCAACCTACATAGTCAAGAAGATTGTATTAGCCCACACGAAGTCAAATAAAAGTTTCGACTTTTTATGGTTCAACATTTAAGAGCCAACAACCTAAAGGGGATGTTTAATAAGACTCAAATCTTCAAGGTTGAATGCACAAGGATGAGGAGTTGGTATGTTATGAAGATGCATTGATATAAATGAAATCCATTATTTAATTCTATTATTTTTTTCTTACAAATTACACTAACACATCATCAGAAGTTAAGCATCTCTTACTAGAGAGGTCTCATGGTTATTAAGATCATTGATCCACATTTGTGTAAAAAAAAAATATAAATATAGTAAAGAAGACAAATTCTAATTGAAAGTTACAAGATAGGTAATAATCCTATTACATAAGTCTTAACACATCATCATAAGTTAAGCATCTCTTACTAGAGAGGTCTCATGGTTATTAAGATCATAGATCCACATTTATGTAAGAAAAGCATAAAAAAACATATAAATATAGTAAAGAAGACAAATCCCAATTGAAAGTTACAAGATAGATAATAATCCTATTACATAAGTCTTGAGTCATTTGATGAAAGAGAATCACAAAGTAGGAGAGTTGGTAATAACAAGATCTAGTCCAAAGCAAGAGTGTGAGATATCACTAGATTAATTTACTCGACAACGCATGTTAAGGTTAGATACCATTTACTTAACTTGGTAGTTAAAGCTGGAGTAAAATAATGGAATCCTAATTGTATTAATATCAATACATACATAATAATGACAACATTATTCATCAATGCTTAATTTATATATAACTAGCACAACCACCAAACTTGTGGCTTGATTACTAATACTTTCAAAATATCTATATATATAAAAGTAATGCACTTTTACTTTTGGTGCCTTTACCTTTATTTTCAATTCTAAATTTTAAATTTATCCATGTTTTAAATTCTAAATTTTAAATAAACATAGCAAATTTGAAGTAAACATAAAAAGAGATTTTAAAAACTTAAGGTAAATGTTTTAGGTTTTAGATAATCTTTGTGTAAATGTTTCAAAATCCAAATATCCATATATATAAGGAATGCTAAATCCATTGATATAATAAAAAAATATAACTAAACTATTTCATCAAAAACATTCTTTCTTATTCAATTAAAAAATAAAAGATTTAACCAACTCTAAGCTAAAAATATGACTTTTTCATATCATTAGCAAAACAAACGAGAGTTACACAATTATCCATATCATACATCGACTTACACATAAAAAAAATATGTAAATATCCAGATAGTAACTACTTCTTTCATCAATGCCCAAGTCATTCTGGATTATTACCTTTTTTTTCCTCAGCAACTGCACATCCTCGCCTTTGTCGATCAAGCGGTTCATAGTTTCCACATAGCATCTCAGTGGTTTAATTCCTTAGTACATGAGAGTGATCTCCTTTAGTTGTATTACCTAATTCCTTAGTACATGAGAGTGATCTCCTTTAGTTGTATTACCTAATTCCTTAGTACATGAGAGTGATCTCCTTAAGTGCTAGTCTTGATGTACAATAGAAACAATATAATGAGAAGTTTATGTTAGGCTAAGTTCAAGTCAATTGATAGGGGTTTCTATAATATTCAATAGAGGTGAATAAGGTGAGGGATTTCTATATAAGATGAGGGATTTCTATATTTTCTTAAATGTAATACTATTAGAAGGGGTGCCAATAGAGGTGAATAAGGCTGTCTAACTAGGTGACTCTAAAAGTATTCTCTTTATGTGCCATCTATTCTTTTGCAACTACAATTTTACAAATAGAATGACAAATCTCTATGTTTAAATGTTAGAACATGTCTCTAGGATTACAAAATATTTTGAAATTTTGGCATGTATTAGCACATGAAAGAGTTCTAATACAACTTATAATGTACTAAACCAACTTAAATAATAAAACATGAACAATATTCAAACAAATGTAAGTACAAAAAAGCAGTATAATATAACTCTTTTAATGGTAATTCCAAAAGAGAGAACAACATGGATAAGCATCTTTGAGGTGGAAACCTACTTTAAGAAAAGATCAAATACAATAACAATATTTGACCCAAACATTCCAAATGATACTAACTTTATAGATAGCTTCTACCTAACTAGTTGTGGTCTTATAATTAGTGAGTACCAAGAACTTATTGGGCAATCTTAATTAACAATTGTGACCATTTTCTATTGGGTAATTACTAACTGGCTATCTAAAAGAAAATGGACTTGTGCAATAATTACCAACAACTAAGTACCTCAAAGTAGGGAGGTTAAGGTAGAGACCTAACATTCTTCTAAACTTCATTCGGAAAATTGATTATACTAGTATGAAAGTGAGCCTCTCTAATGATGTAATTCATTGTCACTCCTGTATCCTAATTCTTCTTCCCATTGATGACAAGATTATTGTAATCATCTTTTTTAAGTTATTTCTTGAAACTCATGTTTTTAATTTATCTAGATATAGACCCATTCATTCTTCAAATCTAAACTTTAAGTAAATCAAGAGCACATACAATCGATAACCTCTAATAGAATTGTAAACAATAGGCTAAATCTCAAACCTATAACTTTGATACCATATTTGGACAACTACAAAATTCTTAAATAAAAAAGGTATACAATATAAGAAGTGACAACAGTGTAAAGAAATAGTTACAATAGAAAACACAAACCAAATTCGTTTTCATTATAGATTTGATCATAAGACTAATAATTCAAAAAATAAAACATTTAACTCACTCTTAAAATATTGACAGCTATTTTAACAACAGAACCTCACATATCACATATTTTATCTATTTATTTGACTATCCACACACTAATGTCTCATTTTATTAGAAAAACAAACAAACATTACACAATTATCCATATATAATACATGGACTAGCACATAATACAGCTTACAAAACCATAAACAAAATATGTAAATATCCAACATAATAATCAGCTACTTATTTCATAGTTTCTAGTTGAAGGCGGACTTGTTCCTAGGCTAGAATAGTTTGCGCTACACTTAGGAGCAATGAGATACATCCTTCGATTAAATTCTACCCACAAGATTCAATAATGCTGTCTATTGGTCCATGCGATGTGCTCTTCTCCAGTCCCTTCGTCATGTCATTCCAGGTATTGGCTACTTCTTGGTCGCTTCCCAAGTCACTATCTAAAATTTTGATAAGAAAAATTAAAGCAAGCTTTCCATTGTAAAGTTACACATTGTAAAGTTACACAATAGCAGTAAGAAAGGGCTTAAGATACTTGTCTTAAGTTACTTCCTATCTTAACATCAATGCATGGATTCAAGGAAAGATGAATATTCCCAGTGAAGCAACTCTCGAACATAGATTTGATATTGAAGCATGAGTGTCATGGAGTATGTGTAAGGATTTCTTGATCTTATTTTCACCCAATGACAATGGCCCTATTAGGTAGGAAGAATCCTAAGAGTGAACCTCCTCCTCATCTACAGAATCAACCTCATGAAGCTTAAGAGGTGAAGTGAAAATCGATCATAGGTCTTTCTCTTCAACTGCAAGGTCTTTATGCTCAAATAAATGTGTACTTGCAATAATATCTTCAATAGGAATCTCTATGTCACCAACAAAGAGGGATGAGCATCCATCAGTAGATGTCTCCATGTTATCTTGGTACCCATTAGTAGGCACATCGACCCTTAGGAACCCATCAATACGCTCCTCACCATGATACACATCAGTAGGTATATCATCACAACATCCATTAGAAGATGCTCCATTATCCATGTCTAGAATGTCTAGATCTTATTTTATACACCCTTCTCCTTTATTTCCAACATGATTCTTGCAATGAATTTCGCTCCCCTTTATTTATCTTTGCTTCTTTTTCTTCATGGATTCCATGCAATACCCCATGGCATTGCTTTTATTTTCATGTTTTGAAAATTATTTTTTATTATGTAATGAGTTATGAAAACTCAAAAAATCAAATGACGTTGCACAACAAACCTTTTTATTTATTTATTTAATAAAGAAAATGACACTTGGAGAACTCCACTACATGAGGGGACACCAACCATGGCACCAAGGAACATGTGTAAGCAAGCTAGAGTGATTGATACCAATCAAATCCAATCCAAAACTCAACAACCAAACAAGATCCTAAATCATAGGGATTTAAGGATATGATTGGAGATTTGATTGGGATGGCATAAGACCTGGGAAAAGCTATATATATGAGTGCACTGGAATAGCACGGGATGCCGTGGTGTGCATGAGGAAAATGATTATTGAGTGCATGTGTTGAGCATTTTTCTATTTTATAAGTTCGTCGTGAAAACTTGTTACAAACTCGAGGAATGAGTGTCACGAGGAAGTTACTTGTTGTTTCGGTGCATGGATGGTGATCCAACTCAGGGGTGGAGTGGAGAAAACCGTTGAGTTTCTCCCTCCTATGGTTGGGAGGAGTTGATTCTCCAAGTGTGTTTTTTTCCCTCTGGATTCAAGTAAGTAGATATGACCGCCTTCTTACTCATAGATCTATAAATCTACATTTTTTGAAAATTATGATCAATATTGTATGGTAATCAATTGTTAGTTAGAGTTATTTGAATGTGGTGATTCTTATTTTGAAATGCATAAATTGTTGTGAATGGTTACTTTGTCGTTTTAATATGAAATAAAAAATACCAGTCTGCGGAGACTGTTTTCTTTTTAGAAAAAGAGTACCTCTGTGTTCTCCTTTATGGATATGCATTATATATATTTTATTTAATATGGAAGCCTGGATCTGTCTCTAACAGTAGTTTGAAACCAATATCTGCAGTTTACTGTTAACGGGATTTCAACTTCCTTCGTCTGCTTATGTCTTCGGTCTATTGTGTGGTTTTATGCATACTCAATTTCTTTTGTTGGATCTAAACCTTTTGCATGTAAATCCATTGATCAATCTATAGAGTTATATCGATAAACTTCTACATACGATTGTACTGTTTTGGTCTACGGAAATTAGAATAAGTTTTCTTTTCCATCTTGGGGATTTTACCATCAATATCCTGATTGGTTTTCGAATTTAAATCTCTGTTGTATTTTTTTCCTTGCATTTTTTTAATTGGAGAACATCTCCAGAAAATTCATTGATAATCCAATGTTTGATTTTGATGAATCTTTTAGATCTGGCATTGGGCCGGTATGATTCCTTTTAGCCTACATGTGGATCAAAATTTTTCCCACGCCTCCCTTTATTATTATTATTATTGACTGTGTATTTTAATTATTGCATGGAGAGGGCGTCTCTGTTGGGCTGGGCGACCTCCCTTTTGGGAAGTTTTATTGTTGAGTGTATATTTTAATTTTTACAAATAAATCATGTCTCCATTGGGTTGTGCAATACTCCTTTATGCCGCCCTTTTTTTATTTGTTTGGTTATGCGTTTATACTTGCCGAGAGATCACATCTCCATGGGGATGGATGATCTCCTTGTTGAGAGGGTCGTCCCATGTCTCTATTTTATTTCATAACTGTGTATTGTATTCAACAGTTGCAGATGGAAGGCGTCTCCATTGAGGGGATCGTTCTTCCTACTTTTGATCGCTGGTGTGTGATTGATTTTTTCTCTGTTTATGCTTTGTTGGTGTGTAGTTCCAGCTACTGCAAAATGTTTTTTTTTAATATTTATTTTATTTTATGGCGAGACCCTCTGATTAGATCGAAAAATCTGCCATCGTTTTCTGAAATTCTGTGTTGATATGTGATCTAAACTATGTTAGCATTTCTTAATGTGTGCATACGATTTCCATTTTTGCAGTGGAAATTATAAGGACTCTCATCATGTTCCAAAATTCTGTGTTGCTTTGTGATCTAAACTATGTCAATATTTCTTAAAGTCTGCATATGTTTCCCAGTTGTTGCGGTAGAATTTATAGGAACTCTCAATGCAACTACCGTAGTCATCGGGCTAGTGGAACATTCTTTTTTATTTCATTAATAGACAATAAAACTTTTTACTGCACTCGAATTAGCCACTTATTCTGCTCTACCAATAATTGAAAAAAATTAGGAATGATCGAGTAGTGGTATATATATATATATATATATATATATAATAGTTATGCCTTCAGTTCTTATCCTCATTGATATGTGTATGGTTATTTTCACATCGTAAGCTTTGATTAGATCATAAAGATTGATATCCACATAAATTTAAATTACTTAGGTGATTAAAAAAAATAATTTCAGGTGAATTGGTTTTGTAAAAATAAATGTAATATGTTTGGTTTACAAAATGCACAGTTGCAGTTTTCCTTCTACTTTGACTTGAATGTCATGTTTTATTTCATTTAATATTATATATGTGAATGTTTGGGAAAACAAGCGAGGGTTATTTGTTTACATGTGTTGTTAAAATATTTGGGATTGAGAAATGACATTTGCAACTTTATATATTAAAGACTTAATTAGTAATGTAACTAGAGATTTTTACCATGATAAAATTGTATATAAATATATGGGTATCTAGTTCTATGTATCTATAGTAATTTATTTTTTAAGCGCATGGTGAATTTTTTTTTTATATTTAGTAATCAATATATGTTTGTGCTTCTAAATGGGAAGAATTATATTCCTTTAGAAAAAAAGAATTGAGAAATTTATGTCTTTTTCCTTTTATATATATATACATATATGTCGTTTTTGGTATTGTTCCAAAATTTAGTAATTAGGGTTTTTACAATATGGTATCAGATCCCAAGTTACAACACTTGGCCTTATGGTTCCATACGCATATTTTCAAAAACTAACAAATGTGTAAATTTTTGTTCTTATTTCTTGTATAGCAGAAAATTGTTTTACTAAACTGCGGGAATATATGGCTGGAAGACGCTCCCCTACCCCACCTGCATGAGTTGAACCTAATAATGAGGATCCACTAAATAACAACATTGTTAATATTGAGATTCTACAAACAGTGAGAGACTTACAAGAAGAAATTATGAACTTTAAGACTGAACATGAAAGGGTACTGAAAACTCAAGAAGACTTAAATGAATCCCTACTATATAAACTAAATGAGATAACTAATGAAAAGAGGAAAAAGTAACATATACCATAAAACTCATCCTTTGATTATCCTTACTCTGACAGAAGCCATCTATCTAGTGAGTCAGAGTATTCTGGTGATAGTTCTGAGGGCAGACCTAGGAAGAAAGGAAAATATAAAGATGAGCTAATAGGAGAATTCAAAAAAATAAAGCCTCCTACCTTTGACAGTGAAGTAAAAAATGGAGAAGAAGTTGAGGCTTGGCTCTTCGGGATGAATAAGTACTTCACTATGTACAATTACTCCAACTCCATGAATGGAAAAATGGCCATCTTCAATCTAGTCAGAAAGGCTGAGATTTGGTGGCAAGACTTAAAAAGAGCAAAACGAATTAATGATAAGAAAGTAAGTAGGAACTGGTTTAAAAACGAATTTAAAAGTGAATACCTCTCAGAATATTACTACAAAGGGAAAGCTAAGGATTTTTATGAGCTAAGACTAGGATCCATGTCCATGCATAGCTTCTGTACTAAATTCTTATCCCTGTTAAGATATGTGCCTTACCTAAATGAAGAAAAGCCTAAAATACAAAGATTTCTAGGTTGCTTGCTTAACTTTTATAAAGACAAACTGGAATTTGAAGAACCAAAAACTTTGTATGAAGTAATGAGGAGGGCCAAATTAACATATGACCTATCCAAGAGTAAAAGTGAAAATCCTTAAAATTTCAAGAGAAGAGGTGGAAGTAGTTTTAAGAGAAGAGAGTTCAAACCTTTTAATAAACATAAAAGTTTCCATAAAAATACCTTCAAGGATAAACAACCAACAATAAGAACGGAGTATAAACAAGCTATGAGAACTGTCGAGTATAAAGATAATACTTTTAATAAGAAAAGTGAAGAAATAAAAAGAGAACCCTTGCAGTGTTGGGGTTTTGAGGGGAGTCATTTCTATCGGGATTGTCCTCATAAAAAGGATAATCGGAATATTCACACAGTTCGAGAAGCTACCACAGTTGGAGAAGTTGCTTGGAACATACCACAAATTAGCGCTGTGTTGGACAATCCTCAAGTGGATTATCAGCCCTACATGATTGAGGTAAATGGTAAGATCCTTGACAAACCTATTTCTATATTAATTGATTATGGTTCTACCCTAAGTTATATATCTCCTAAGTTAGTAGATTTCTCTAAAATGAGAAAGTATGATTTTGAAAAATCATGGTTAGTGCAATTAGCCACCAAAACAAAAAGAAAAGTAACCCATTTTATTTCTAGTTGTGAAGTTCATATGCAAGATTTGATTACAAAAGTAGATTTGAATGTTTTACCATTAGGATCTTACGATGCACTGATTGGAATGGATTGGTTAGAAAAACATAATGTTTTGCTAAATTGCTTTGCAAAAAATTTTGATTGTATTGATGAAAATGGTGAAAGAAAAATGGTTAGAGGGATTCCAAAGAAGGTTCTTACTAGGAAAATTTCTACCTTGCAATTGTAAAAGTGTGCTAGAAAAGGATGTAGGGAATTTTTTGTTCACATCACCGAAACTAATGATAAGGAAACAAAACCTAGCTTAGAGGATCTTCCCTTCTTAAATGATTTTAAAGACGTCTTTCCAGAAGATATACTGGGACTACCTCTGAGGAGGGATATTGAATTTACCATTGAATTGGTACCAGGGGAAGTACCTGCCTCAAAGGCCCATTATTGGATGAACACACCTGAGTTGGTAGAATTAAAATTACAATTACAAGAATTAATAGATAAAGAATATATTAGACTGAGTGTGTCTCCATGGGGAGCACCTGTCTTCTTTGTTAAAAAGAAGGATGGCACATTGAGGCTCTGTGTCGATTACAAACAATTAAATAAAATGACAATTAAGAATAGATATTCTCTTCCCCGCATAGATGACTTGTTTGACCAAGTACGGGGAGCGTCGGTATTCTCTAAAATTGACTTGAGGTTTGGTTACCATCAAGTAAGAATTAAGGACGAGGATTTCCATAAAACTGCATTCAGAACAAGGTACGAGAATTACGAGTTCCTCGTTGTACCATTTGGCTTAACCAATGCCCCAGCCACGTTCATGTGTTTAATGAATAGTGTTCTTCACAAATATTTAGATAAGTTTGTAATAATATTTATTGATGAAATATTAGCATACTCTAAAAACGAAGAAGAGCATAAAGAACACTTAAAATAGTCTTGCAAACCTTAATAGAACATAACCTTTATGCAAAGTTTAGCAAGTGTGAAATCTTTCAAGATAAAATTCAGTACTTAGGTCATGTAATAACTAAGGAAGGTATTTCGGTGGACCTAGATAAAATAAGGGAAATCAATGATTGGCCAGTTCCTACCATGACATTGACATTGGTCACAAATGAGAATATAATTATACATAAAGAAGAACATTCAAAATGGCACACATGCACAAACACCATTTGTGAGACTTATGGATAAAGGGAAACAAACTTGTGTGTGAAAGTCCCACAAGAAAAATTATATGTGGTACGAATACGTGTAAAGGTAAATATAAGTTATGAACTGATGTGTGTAAAAGTCCCACAAGGACGTTGGAATATTTGTGTCATAAACGACATGCTGAGGCCTGGAAATTCGCAGGCAACAACAGTAAGGGATTCTCCCCAGTCAACGTTCCCAACTAGCCCGTGACTATTTGGTGTGGGGAATCCATCCGGTTTGTGGTCCGGCTACCGTAGGTCAAGTAACAAAAACAAAAGGTTTTACTAGTTGCGGCTCGGTCCATCGTATATTTTTGTATTTTCGACTTAAAGTATGAAATGCAAGTGCCTAATTAACAATGCAGGGTGATGAAGGATGCAAGGAGCCATCACAATGTGATGCGCAGGTTCTTACCTCTCGTCTTAGAACTCACAAACATCTAAATCACATATGCAGTAATAAAGTAAACTAACTATCTATATATCTGTCTATCTATCTATCTATCTATCTATCCCTGGGGAGCCAAATTGTAACTTATTTATGAGTAATGCGTAATGTGCATGCATTATAACGAGAAATTACATATAGCTGATATTCCTTACTACAACACATGAAAAATTAAAATATTTAGACAATCAGGTAGCCAATTGTTTATGGATAGCATGCATTACTCATGGTGGTAATCCCACAGAATAAACTAGAAATCATTCAAACAAGAACATAGGCTCTAAGAGTTAGAACGATCTCACAGTTAATGGACACAAATCTGGAAAAACAAAATAGTTCATCTTTCCGCAATCCAAAACATAACATTTGAAAGTCCCACCACTCTTTCTCCAACAGGAAAACAATAATTCTTTATTGCAAAAAAAGTAGTTCTTCTTACAATATCGCTTTACATGTCTAACTGGGAAAAAGCCCCTATCCCTTCTAAGCATTCTACATTTATACAAAAGGATGAGACTGTTGGGCTACCCAAAGTAACCTTTGGGCTTCCCAACTCTTCGTCTCCCAACGTTTTACTTTTCTCAAATGTTTTTACAAAATCGTTACAAATTACAAAAATGACCAATCCTTCACAAGGAGGGTCCCACTTGGGTGTCCAGAAACTTCTTCCATGCCAAAGCTTCAGAGGCGATGCCTTCAAAGGCACAAGGTTCCAAAAACTGAATGTTGATCTCAAACTTAGCATCCTGGTTCTTTATAGCCTCAATTCTGGCAGCACTTAATCGAAGCTGATCCTCCAAAAGCTTCACACTAATGGCGGAATGATCTGCTTCACTTCTTAAGATATGGTCATCTAGGGCTTTAATATGCTGTACTCTTGCTTCCTCCTCTTGATATCTTTTTTGCAGCATCTCCACAAATGAGTCGTGGTCTGGGAAAACATCAAGTCTCTGCTCGGCCTCTATTTGGCACTGGTTGTAGGTAATAAGGAGCCTTCTGAAAAACTATGTGCATGCTCCTTTCGTCTTCTTAACGGCTTTTTTGAATTCCTCTGCGGTATTTATAGCAAACTCTAATAAGTCATAATCCTGTTTGAGGGCCTATTTATCCTTTGATGGTAGCTCTGCTGGAGTTTCTTCATTATTTTCCAGCCTTGTCATTCTTGCTGTCAGGATCTCCAGGACGTCCCGAGATCTATCAACAAAGTAAGAGGAGGTTTCCAAGATTTCCTCTAATCGGCCATCTACCTACAGAACTTTGCATCTCTCCTCTTCTATAGCAGTCTACAGCTACAACATCTTGGCCTTTTGGCCCAAAACATGCTCTTTGAACTGTTGGAGGTTGACCTGCTGCTCCCTTGCTTCCTCCAGAGCAGTTGTTAGAGAAGAAATTTGCTCTTGAAGTTTCTTTTCCTATTCTTGGGCATGCATCTCACTGGTCTCCAAGATGATCTTTTGCTGCTCTAAATCTCCTATCTTTCCCAGCAGCTGTTCTTTCCTCACCTGAAGCTCTTGATGCTCTCATTGCACTCTCTCCAGACACTCCTATGTAGTTTCCCTAACTTGTCTCTCCACTTGGAGGACCTGCAATTCAGCCTTTGAAGACTTCATCTCCCTTTGCATTTCCTCAAATTTCCTCTTCAACTTATTGCTTTCCTCTCTCTCCTTTCTCAATGTGTCTTTCAGTTGAGCAGAGGATTTCTTGGATAGCTCCAAGTCTGTCATAATTTTTTCCACATTATCCTCTGAAGCTTGGATTAATGCAGCTCCTGCTCTGATGGTGAATCTTGGATCTCGGTTTGTCCCAAATACAACGGGCGTATTCGTTATCATTTTCCTGGATAGACCGCCTGTTTCAACCTTCCTTTCTGTTCTCTTCACTATCCTCTTAGTCTCCCTATCATAGAAAACAGTATTGAAATTATGTATCTCTTCCCCTTTCTTCTGTACAAAAGGGATCAGCTTGAGTGTGGGGACCATAGATGTGCTAGCAGCTAGTACTTCTGCATCGTGGACCTCGGGGTTCTTTATGTCCTGAGTCTGTCCTCCAGCTGTGTCAAAGGCTGACTGTTCTGTCTCTGTCTGTGTCAGCTTTAGCCTCTCTGCTTCTTACTTCTGGAGCTCCTCATCAAGCTTCTTTTTCTTCTCTTCTTCTTCTTTCCTCGCATCTTCCTCTGCTTTTCTAGCTGCCTCTTGCGCAGCTTTTCTTTTCTCTTCTTCTTCTCCCTGCATCCATCCTGCAGCTTCTTGTGCCAACCTTTGGGCATCTTCATTTTGTTTCCTTGCTTCTTCATCAGCTTTGGCTTGTTCATCCGCTCCCTTCCCACCTTTTGTGGAAATCTTCTTTTTGAAACTTTTCCTCAAGGCTGTTATGTTTAGGGCACTGCGGAAAACAGATTCTTCTCTATCCCAATGGTGGGTGTATTCGAAGTGGACGTTGTTCTCTTTATAGTGATCAGCCACTTTGTTGCGGGAGTCATTTCTGTGGAAGGGCATCTCGCCAAAATGAAACCTTTCCAATTCTTCGACAAACTCATTTTCCTTTTTCACTCTGGTGAACTTATAACTGCCTAACATGAAGGGAAAAGGGGGATAAGTAGCCTTCTTATGCTCAAATAGGAAGCTCCCTATGCCATCCAAGAAGACCTGCCTAACCGCCTCCTTGTGAATGATGTAGTCAGTGGCGTATTTGGGCAGCAGGGAGGGTGCTCTTGAACCTCCAAACATCCTGAAGTAGAGGCCATCTTCGGTCAAATAATAATCTGCATAGTCCTCCATAACTTGCAGCGCCTCTTCTGACATGCAATCACACTCCTTCAAGAAAATGAGCGTATACAGTGGCATGATGAAATGTTCACATACTTCTCGGTAATGACTGTGGTACTTGTGTGCCCACAGTGGCTTGTATGTAGAATACACCGGCATTCACTCCCTATCCCAGATGCATCTTAGTCCAGGGAAAGGTTGATTGCACAATATGCAATCAACAAGTATGGAACTCATGTAGAATTCATATCTCTTTTGGGATACTCCTCCCAAAGCTGAGGCCAAGCAGGCTGAAAGACTGTTAGATACAATGTTGGCCGAGTTGAAAATAGTCCCCTGGGTTGCAACATAAAAAATAATGGGCATCCATTCCAATTTGAAGAACTTGCCATGAGCTCTTCCGAAAATCTTGTTAAGCATTAAAGCTATGAACCTATATGGGGCCCTGAAGCTTGTTGTGTCATATTCTCCAGTAGGCCTGGTTCTGAAATGTTTTCCTGATAACAACATTCTTTTCAGGGTCTCCACAAGGTCCATTCTAATGTTATTCAACCAATCGTCCGACAGAAATACTTGCGCTTCAGGAAGGTGGTAAGCCAGGGCTACATATCCTGGGCTATAGGCAGCATAGCCCTGTTTGTTGACATTCTCCACAATCATTGTGGTTACATCTACCCGGGGTAGAATCCAACCAATTACTTCAAAGCATGAGAAAAGATCTAGTCTGGTGGCAATCTTCATAAGAGAAGATCTCTCTATGTTGGCATAAATGCCTTCTTCCTCCAAGCCCATATCGGGCACTTCCCTGCGGGTGATTAACCTATATATCTTCCCCCATTAGTATTCAGGTTCGACACCAGATATACACTTGGTGTCCTCATATATGTACTTAATTTTGGTAATAACTTCCACTTCGGGCTCCTCCTCGACCACAGGGGCCTTCTTCTTTTGCCTCTTCAACATTTCGAGTTCGAAATCTTCCTTCCATATATGAGATTGTAAACATTAAGCTGTTTCCAGAAAAGTTGCAAACATTGAGACATCAGAGTGCAACATTTCACTTCATCTATGTTTATCATGACAGAAGTAATTTAAATGAAGCAAATATGTGCATGCATGTAAGCTAAAATGGCTTAACTAACAGAACTCTGGTGAGAAACGAAATCTACATTAAAATGAAGAAACTTTGGACTCGTTGTGGGTGCCATAACCATTGTGCTACATGGGAAAAAATAGAGGCACAATGCAAGTTTTCAATGGCATGCTTTAGGAAACAAACTATCTGTGCGACTCTATGGTCACTGATACGCTGCGGCGCTATATAACCCCTCTCGACTCGGGGTCGAAACTGGTCGCGCTCAAACGAAACTACTTGAAACAGTGTGGCTTCAATAGATACAGGCAGTGTGAGAGGGGAAACTAATCAAGGCATCACAGGGAGGGCCACAACCTTTCTCTACCAAGACATCATCACCGGGCAGATTTGGTGCAGACAGCGTAACGGTCGTCTGCACCAAACCCCCCGTTCTCTAAGTGCAGGGTTGCATAACAAAAGCCGTTGAATGAAACACCCTATGGGCCAAAATGCCCTCCCACAGACCCCTAAGATACAAATCCCCAACTATATATATGCATAAGCGACGGGGCCAATGGAAAATGGCCGTAGAAAACCCAACCGTAGGAAAAATCAACAAAAACGCTTCAAACGGAATGGGTAAGGCAACAAGATCCTACCTGGCAGCACTGTGTGACCGGCGTGGAGAGACCTGTCAAGCTCCCAAGGTTGAGACACCTAGAAATGCGGGTATCGAGAAAGGGGGACCGGGTGAGCGCGAGCAAACGACAGCAAACGACTTTGACAGTTCACGACAATCCCAACAGTAATAGAATATACAAAACCAGCCCCATAAATATGTGTATGGACAAATACAAGTGACGGGAAAAATCGGACAGCGGAACATTTTGTATCGGAGGTCGAAAGCGTAATACCTTCCGCAATGTCGGGTGGCCAAATCATTACTCTATCCGCGAGGATAACCGAGAGACAATCAATAATGCATCGGAGCTTTAAGATATCGAAGCAGAAGCGAAAAGGGAGCCGCAATGGTAGAGATATTAAGGATATCACAGTCCGCGATGGGAAAAAATCTTAATCGGAGGACAATCGACTAAACAACCGGACGGATTATGTTTCCAGCAGCCGCAACGGCGGAAGCGTAAAGTACATCACGCCCCGCCATATAAAGCCTTCATCGGATGAGAAAACAGCTAAAGGCTCAGAAAGGTAATGCATTTGGAAGTCGCAACGACGGAAAACCCAAGGCTTAAAGAGCGGCGAGAACAATGACGCGAGGTTCAAAAATTCAAGCGAAAATCGGGAGACTTAGCAATCTGTCGTTTGCAACTGTGGAGAGTGAGAGAATAAGATGCTCCGACTCGAAAGCAACAAATCATCCGATTATGCCAAATGCGTGGAAAAAATAACGAAGCCAAACTGATTTTCTATCCGCAACGGCGGGAGCACCAACCAAATAAACTTCTGATTCAAACATGCTGAAAATGCATTGAAAGGCAATGAAACTTTAAACGAGCGGCGTCTCAATTCCAGCATTGGACAAGGTCTTTCTGAAGAGTCACGAGATCAAAACCAAGGAGCAAATCAAGCTGATATGAGCAAAAGGAGGATCCCAAATTTTTTTCGAATTTTGGGAAAATGTTGGAGCTGCAACAATTGGCGACTACCTGGTGAACCCCAAATTTCTGACTTAACTTCTTCCCAGTGCAAGACTGTCTGGATAAAAGATGAATTCTTCTAGATGTTTGGATTCCTAAGCTGGCCAACTCATGCATTTAAATCATTGAGAAGTAGTCCATTCTTTGGGAAATGGTAATATCAGAAATATTTGCAAGTCTGAATAACTCTTTTGAGGCTTAATAAATGAGGTTTATTTTACCCGTCCTTCAGTAGTTCCAGCTTGGACACCATAGGATTGTAACAGATAGTAAACGGCATTATCCCTGTGTTCCTCATTCCCATGCCAACTGCACTTTTGTGCCATTTGAACTTTAGTTCTTTTGAGTCCTCCATCTGCCTTTCTTTTTGAATTTTGTTTAGGCTCCTCTATCCCTAGTGTCATTTTGTGTGAGAGAAGAATTTACTTTTCATCTCATGGACAGAGAAGAACTTTTGGCAATTTAAAATTCATGCTTTTGAAAACTTTGCTTTGATATGTATTGTTTCTTTTTAAGGAGTTTTGACTCTTGATAGCTTTTGGCTTTTCTGAAATCATGGCATGGGATCATTTATATATGATATACTGTTTGCCCTGCTTCCTTTTTGTGAGTCCTTTGATGTCACTCCCTTGGACATTTTTAGATGTGAAATGGATGGAGCCTCGAAATAGTATCCCAGACCTGTCAATTCTGAGTTATTTACAGGGGTTATGTAGAACTTTAATGAATGCATGGCCAATTAGGAACAATGCTACTAGAAGACATTCGATGTTTCAAGCACAGTCTTTTGCTCAAGATTTTAGTTAATTAAGAACCCTGATGTTTCCATTGCAACCAACTTATTCAAAACCAAAAGAAATAGCAACCAAGCATTAAACTAAAAGAAAAACAACATCGAAGCAATAAATCAAAAGAAAACAGCCTCAAATCAATAAACAAAGGAAATAGCATTAAAGCATTAAAGAAAACGTTGTTATAGCGGATTTCACCACACTAGGTGAATCGCACATTGTATGGCCTTCCCTTGTCCCGCTGCAGACTCATTACCCCCTTTGGACCACTTTATATCTTTTGATGTTACCTTAATCATCCCCAAAAACATTATAATATTGATATACGCTGCTTTTTCCCCGATAACCGCGTACATACGCGGATATTCCCTCGATAGTCGTGTACATCGGGATGTGTGCATAAATCCAAATCCTTTTGGACTGTTCCTTGACTTGGATCCGACTCATATGACTCCTGGCCTTCCATATGCCTTGAGATCGCACGGATTCGACCCTTCAGTATCCCTTTGAAGAGCTATATAAGGAACCCCTTGGTACATTGAAAGCATAAGAGAAAGTTGAGAGCATCGAAACTATAGTCCATTGTTGCCAGAACTTTATGCTTGAGTCTGCATCCCTTTGTCCCTGGGAGCACTGTTGTGTTCTTCCCAAGCTTGCCCATTGTTAGTAAGCTTGCTATCGAAGTGATGGAGGATTGAGGTGGTGGAGGCCCAAGTGGGGGATTCAGTTTCTCCGGTTCGCAGACGTGCCGTCAGAGGTTGTCACTTGTAATCTCTGATTCTTATTAATAGAAATATCTTTTCCTGTCCAATAATGTGTATTTGAATGAATATTGTTTCCATTGGAATATGTCAAATGCTTTTACATTATTGATTATATATGCTAGAATAGATCTAACACCATGAAATATAGTATGCTTGTATTGTTTACTTGTTGTTGAGGACGTGATATAACAATTCAAGCTGAAGATTGGAAAGCTCAACGGGGATCTACTTCAACCGTCCGGAATAAGGTACGAGGTTCGATCCTTTAGTGTTAGATTGTTTATTTCTATTGCATATTGGAGAAGATTGATTTCTGGAGTCTAGCTGTCTGTTGTGGTACCCCAAGCCATAGGAATTTCTCTCCGTAACAGAATTGGCGACTCCACTGGGGATGTCCCTTGTTTTTATTTTGGGGTTTACGGGCACAATGGGCTTGATATTATTGACTTGCTCTCTATTTCTCTTTGTTTCTGGGTTGCATTTTATTGTATGTTCATCCATTGACACTCCCCTGTATTTGTTTGACCCTTGGCCTGCTTTTTACCACTGCCTTCTCTGTCCACGCGGGTTTTTGGCCAAAAGTCGCGTACATACGCGGATTTTTGGCCAAAAGTCGCGTATACACGTAGATTTTACACTAAAATCCTTTTTTCCACGCAGGTTTTTGGCCAAAAGTCGCGTATATGGGCCTTCCCATGCGGGTTTTTGGCCAAAAGTCGCGTATATTGGCTTTTCCATGCGGGTTTTGGGCCTAAAGTCGCGTATATACGCAGATGTTCTTTATACAGTCGCGTACATCCTCCCTTTTGGTGAGTTTGATGTTGGGGGAAGTTGCTCGGTGGGTTGTGAGTGTGGTTGGGTCTTCCTTGGGTTTGATGTTGTCTGTTGGATGCCTCTTTTGTGACCAGAGACCTCTCTTTCATTGATTTTTCTTTGAAAGTAGTTTTAGTCATTTTTCCTTTTTGTTTTGCCATTAGTGCATTACTCTTTTTGTCTTGGTGTCTTGCTGGGCTTGTCTTTTATACTTGCTGCAGAGACTGAGAGTTTTAGATGACTTTTATTGCATTTTTCATTCTTTTATATTGAAAAATACAAAGTAGTTGCACTCTTAGTTGCATCTTAGATATGGATTTGAGGAGGTACTTGCATTGGATTGCTTGGATGAGAGTTGTGTTTAGGATTTCATATAGGAAGGATTGCATTGGCATTCGGAAAGAAATATATATTTATGCATCTCATGTAGTGGCATACCCTATTTTTCATTTGACAAAGATTGCACTTAGCATTGTTTGTTATGGTGTGCATATTTATTTCACTGCTGAGTCATAATGTCACTAGTTGCACGGCCATTTCCCTTTGAGTAATTACAGCCAACTAAAATCAACGCTAAATAAAATGAATTATACTCTTTTCTTTTATAGGGTGCACCAACAAGCTTACGCTTTAGGATCTTGGAATAGTTCATTGTGAGTCAATTCTCCAAGATCGCTAAACAACAACAACTAGGTGTCTGTCCAGGGAGTGTGTGAAATCCTTTATATAACCAGCGTTCTCAGGAAGCTCCTCTCAAAAGGGAGTCAAGCACGAGGCAGTGTGAGCGGTTATTGATTGGGATGACCCCTAGTCATAACTGAGTAGCACCGGCGATATTGCCAGGATTGTATTCGTATCTGGGGACTCTTTCGGGAGTTTCGGGCTTTGCTACCCTGCCCATACGGTCAATCCCGCCTGCGACTGTCCGCCTGAGCTTTGATTATATTGAGGTGACCTTAGTGACCTTACCTAGGATATCGAGGGGGTACTTGTAGAGGTTATTCTACAGGTGTCCTGGCCAGGTAGAGGTCGGACAGCACACTCGCTTTATGCGTTGAAGCTGAGGGCCACTATAATTGGTTACGTACCTCTGCTTGTAGTGTATGGGAGTTTCGAGCCTCTCCTAGGCGAGACATACCGGCTACATTCGGGAGCTCACATATCCTCCCCTTGGTTTGCTTGTATTTTGGCTGT
>LPNX010994453.1:121380-142593 GCA_001517045.1 Pseudotsuga menziesii
CGTCATTAATTTATTTATATACAAAGTAAAAAGAAAAGAAAGTGTGGGCCCACCCTTAAAAATATTCAATCCAATGAGTCAAAGGGCTAGGCTACAGTGCAGGCCCAAAATCTATCCATGGTTCAAGTGTACCATTTTTGAAATCGAAAGCATGTCTATTAGTCTACCGTCATCCTTTTCAACCTAAGGAAGATGAAGGAGATCAGGCTGAGTGTCAATTCTAGAACTGGCCTTCCTTGAGGTATGAGGTCTTAACTTAAGCTTGATCAGATAGTTTCCCAGGACAGAATCAGCAGATTCATTACCTTCTCCTAGCTTGGTGACAGTATGCTTCATGTAAGGCTCTCTCAAAATTTTAATCTGATTTGGGGTACCTTTGAGAGGTAACAATAAATGAGACCAATCCGAAGCAAAATAACCCTTCAACCTGGCAGACCAATCTCGGTTGAGAATAAGCCCATATCCACCCGGTATGTCAGCCACCATAATGTCAATAAATTGACATATCTTGTTATTTGCAGAAAAGCGAATGAGAACATTTTTCATTTCTCCCACTACTTTGACACCTGTGCTATCTAATTGCACTAATTCCCAAGGTGTGGACTTTGGCTGTCCATTAATCTTTTTGCAAACCTCAAGTGGCATAACATTCACCACTGATCCAGAATCTACCAAGCAACTATGCACATTATGATTTAGCATTTCTAGGGTCAAAAGGAAAGGTGATGTGTTAGCTTTTTCTTCCCAACCTGGTTCTATGTCTTCTTCTCCCGGTTGGTTTTGAGTGGGTATATCCTTTTTAAACTCTTCAGTTTTTTCAGTGTTTTCCTCATTAACACCTTCCTGTTCTTCCACAAGTTTGATAGGCTCACTGATTGTCTCAGTTTTCTGGTGGACAGTAGTGACTTCAGGTGTTTTATCTTCAATATTGGCCTTTATCTGTCGTTTGACATTCGATTGCAACCTTTTAATATTTGAAATTATTGTATTGTTTTTAATTGTTAGATCCGTATCTTTTGTTGCTGTCAGTGTATATTCAGATTTAAGAGCATTCTCTTCTGTGTTGAAAAGCGAGACACCATTCCATAAGAACATGGTATCATTATCTTGTTTCTCTATGGTCTGGTCTTTCTCTTCTTTTTTATCACTATCTTTAGTCAATTTAGATTCCAGCAGCTTATTCATCACCCATGTCATCGAATTTAACCATTGAGTACACTTCTTTTCAGAGTGAGGTTGTTGGTGAAAAGTGCAGAAATTATCCCCCCCTACCTCTGTTATGTTCATTGCTACTAAATTTGGTGGATGGGTTTTCAATTGGTTGCTATCCTCTCTTTTTTGGTAGTAGGGTTTGTAAGTTTTCTGAACTTCCCTTTCTTTCTCCAGATCTATTATTCGGTTGGATAGTTTCTGAATCATTTTCAGCATTCCCTCAAACTCATGCGATTGCTCCTCTTTAGGTTTAGACAACAATAGGGTTCTTCTCCTGATAGTCTTTTCTTCAGGTAGATCAGGATAATATTCTAAACTTTCCCTTTCAGCTTCTACCCTTTCTGCCTCTTCATAAGTCTCTACCAATGTAGGTTTGGCTTTCATCTTGGCAAACATGGCCAGCTCAGGTCCTAGGGCAGCGGTATAATATTCAATTAAGACTTTGTCTGAGGGTCTGTCAGCTTCAAAAAAGTTCTTTAAGTATGTTGAAAATATCTGAGTAAAATGGTGTACCTTCTCATCTTTCTCTTTTTTTAACAAACCAAGACATTTCATTAGCGAGGCACGTGTCTTTTGGGCTGTGTATTTACTTCTGAAAATCCTTTCGAAGGTGTCCCAATCAGGAATAGAGTTTGCAGGCAAATCGAAATACCAGGATGCTGCTGCTCCTTTCAAGGTATGTGGGAACAATCTACAGACCACATATTCATAATCCCCAGCCCTTATCCCTTCAATTTCTAAATAGAAACTTTGCAAGTGGTCATCTACAGCAATCCTTTCCTTGGGGTCAAACTTAGGCAGCAGCTTATCAAAAGCTTGAGGTAGGTTATGCAAAGGAGGTGTTAGGATTAAAGGTGATCTATCTCTCCAAGCCGGTAGTGGGTTGGGTTGATTCACGTTAACACTTGCCATGAGCAAGGTGAAAGAATAGGAATATGAGCAAAGAGCAATGTAAGGTGAAACTAGGTTTACCTGCTTCGACGGTAGAACAAAACCGGTGAGTCTACTTTGGTCAGGTTAAAAGCTTCCAAATATCTGCTGGTGGGGTAATCTTGGGAAAAATAAGTTTCCACGGCCAGCCATGCACTGGCGGCCCTCCTTCTAGTGCCAGAAATTGTTGAGGCCTGGAAATTCGCAGGCAACAACAGTAAGGGATTCTCCCCAGTCAACGTTCCCAACTAGCTTGTGACTATTTGGTGTGGGGAATCCGTCTGGTTTGCGGTATGGCTACCCTAGGTCAAGTAACAAAAACAAAAGTTTTTACCGGTTGCGGCTCGGTCCACCATATATTTTTGTATTTTCGACTTAAAGTATGAAATGCAAGTGCCTAATTAACAATGCAGGGTGATGAAGGATGCAAGGAGCCATCACAATGTGATGCGCAGGTTCTTACCTCTCATCTTAGAACTCACAAACATCTAAATCACATATGTAGTAATAAAGTAAACTAACTATCTATCTATCTGTCTATCTATCTATCTATCCCCGGGGAGCCAAATTGTAACTTATTTATGAGTAATGCGTAATGTGCATGCATTATAGCGAGAAATTATAGATAGCTGATATTCCTTACTACAACACATGAACAATTAAAATATTTAGACAAACAGGTAGCCAATTGTTTATGGAAAGCATGCATTACTCATGGTGGTAATCCCACAGAATAAACTAGAAATCATTCAAACAAGAACATAGGCTCTAAGAGTTAGAACGATCTCACAGTTAATGGACACAAAGCTGGAAAAACAAAATAGTTCATCTTTCTGCAATCCACAGCATAACATTTGAAAGTCCCACCACTCTTTCTCCAACAGGCAAACAATAATTCTTTATTGCAAAAATAGTAGTTCTTCTTACAATATCGCTTTACATGTCTAACTGGGAAAAAGGCCCTATCCCTTTTAAGCCTTCTACATTTATACAAAAGGGTGAGACTGTTGGGCTGCCCAAAGTAACCTTTGGGCTTCCCAACTCTTCGTCTCCCAACGTTTTACTTTTCTCAATTTTTTTACAAAATCGTTACAAATTACAAAAATGACCAATCCTTCACGAGGAGGGTCCCACTTGGGTGTCCAGAAACTTCTTCCACGCCAAAGCTTCAGAGGCGATGCCTTCAAAGGCACAAGGTTCCAGAAACTGAATGTTGATCTCAAACTTCACAGCCTGGTTCTTTATAGCCTCAATTCTGGCTGCACTTAATTGAAGCTGATCCTCCAAAAGCTGCACACTAATGGCAGAATGATCTACTTCACTTCTTAAGATATGGTCATCCAGGGCTTTAATATGCTATACTCTTGCTTCCTCCTCTTGATATCTTTTCTACAGCATCTCCACAAATGAGTTGTGGTCCGAGAAAACATCAAGTCTCTGCTCGGCCGCTATTTGGCACCGGTTGTAGGTAATAATGAGCCTTCTGAAAAAATCTGTGCATGCTCCTTTCATCTTCTTAACGGATTTTTTGAAGTCCTCTGCGGTATTTATAGCAAAATCTAATAAGTCATAATCCCGCTTGAGGGCCTATTTATCCTTTGATGGCAGCTCTGTTGGAGTTTCTTCATTATTTTCCAGCCTTGTCATTCTTGCTGTCAGGATCTCTAGGACGTCCTGAGATCTATCAAAAAAGTAAGAGGAGGTTTCTAGGATTTCCTCTAATCGGCCATCTACCTGCAGAACTTTGCATCTCTCCTCTTCTATAGCAGTCTGCAGCTGCAGCATCTTGGCCTTTTGGCCAAGACATGCTCTTTGGATGGTTGGAGGTTGACTTGCTGCTCCCTTGCTTCCTCCAAAGCAGTTGTTAGAGAAGAAATCTGCTCTTGAAGTTTATTTTCCTATTCTTGGGCATGCATCTCACTGGCCTCCAAGATGATCTTTTGCTGCTCTAAATCTCCTATCTTTCCCAGCAGCTGTTCTTTCCCCACCTGAAGCTCTTGATACTCTCGCTGCACTCTCTCCAGACACTCCTGTGTAGTTTCCCTAACTTGTCTCTCCACTTGGAGGACCTGCAATTCAGCCTTTGGAGACTTAATCTCCCTTTGCATTTCATCAAATTTCCTCTTCAGCTTATTGCTTTACTCTCTCTCCTTTCTCAATGTGTCTTTCAGTTGAGCAGAGGATTTCTTGGATAGCTCCAAGTCTTTCATAATTTTGTCCACATTATCCTCTGAAGCTTGGATTAATGCAGCTCCTGTCTGATGGTGAATCTTGGATCTGAGTCTGTCCCAAATACAATGGGTGTATTTGGGACAGACCGAGATCTTGAATCTTGGATCTCGGTCTGTTTCAACCTTCCTTTCTGTTCTCTTCACTATCCTCTTAGTCTCCCTGTCATAGAAAACAATATTGAAATCAGGTATCTCTTCGCCTTTCTTCTGTACAAAATGGATCAACTTGAGTGTGGGGACCATAGATGTGCTAGCAGCCGATACTTCTGGGTCCTGGACCTCAAGGTTCTCTATGTCCTGAGTCTGTTCTCTAGCTGTGTCAGAGGCTGACTGTTCTGTCTCTGTCTGCGTCAGCTTTAGCCTCTCTGCTTCTTGCTTCTGTAGCTCCTCATCAAGCTTATTTTTCTTCTCTTCTTTTTCTTTCCTCGCATCTTCCTCTACTTTTCTAGCTGCCTCTTGCACAACTTTTATTTCTCTTCTTCTTCTCCCTATAGCCATCCTGCAGCTTCTTGTGCCAACCTTTGGGCATATTCATTTTGTTTCCTTGCTTCTTCATCAGCTTTGGCTTGTTCATCTGCTCCCTTCCCACCTTTTGTGGAAATATTCTTTTTGAATCTTCTCCTCAAGGTTGTTATGTTCAGGGAACTACGGAAAATAGATTCTTCTCTATCCCAATGGTGGGTGTATTCGAAGTGGACATTGTTCTCTTTACAGTGATCAGCCACTTTTTTGCGGGAGTCATTTTTGTGGAAGGGCATCTTGCCAAAATGAAACCTTTCCAATTATTCGACAAACTCATCTACCTTTTTCACTCTGGTGAACTTATAACTGCCTAACTTGAAGGGCAAAGGGGGATAAGCAGCCTTCTTATGCTCAAATAGGAAGCTCCCTATGCCATCCAAGAAGACCTGCCTAACCACCTCCTTGTGAATGATGTAGTCAGTGGCGTATTTGGGCAGCAGGGAGGGTGCTCTTGAACCTCCAAACATCCTAAAGTAGATGCCATCTTCGGTCAAATAATAATCTGCATACTCCTCCATAACTTGCAGTGCCTCTTCTGACATGCAATCACACTCCTTCAAGAAAATGAGCGTATACAGAGGCATGATGAAATGTTCACATACTTCTCGGTAATGACTATGGTACTTGTGTGCCCACAGTGGCTTGTATGCAAAATACACGGGCATTCTCTCCCTGTCCTAGATGCATCTTAGTCCAGGGAAAGGTTGATTGCACAATATGCAATCGACAAGTATGGAACTCATGTAGAATTCAGATCTCTTTTGGGATACTCCTCCCAAAGCTGAGGCCAAGCAGGATGAAAGATTGTTAGATACAATGTTGTCCTAGTTGAAAATAGTCCCCTGGGTTGAAACATAAAAAATAATGGGCATCCATTCCAATTTGAAGAACCTGCCATGAGCTCTTCCGAAAATCCTGTTAAGCATTAAAGCTATGAACTTGTATGGGGCCCTCAAGCTTGCTGTGTCATACTCTCCAGTAGGCCTGGTTTTGAAATGTTTTCCTGATAACAACATTCTTTTCAGGGTCTCCACAAGGTCCATTCTAATGTTATTCAACCAATCGTCCGACAGAAATACTTGCGCTTCAGGCAGGTGGTAAGCCAGGGCTACATATCCTGGGCTATAGGCAGCATAGCCCTGTTAGTTGACATTCTCCACAATCATCGTGGTTACATCTGCCCAAGGCAGAATCCAACCAATTACTTCAGAGCATGGAAAAAGCTCTGGTCTGATGGCAATCTTCATAAGAAAAGATCTCTATATGTTGGCATAAATGCCTTCTTCCTCCAAGCCCATATCGGGCACTTCCCTGCGGGTGATTAACCTATATATCTCCACCCATTGGTATTCAGGTTCGACACCAGATATACACTTGGTGTTCTCATATATGTACTTAGTTTTGGTAATAACTTCCGCTTCAGGATCCTCCTCGACCACAGGGGCCTTCTTCTTTTGCCTCTTCGACATTTCGAGTTCGAAATCTTCCTGCCATATATGAGATTGTAAACATTAAGTTGTTTCCAGACAAGTTGCAAACATTGAGACATCAGAGTGCAACATTTCACTTCATCTATGTTTATCATGACAGAAGTAATTTAAATGAAGCAAATATGTGCATGCATGTAAGCTGAAATGGCTTAACTAACAGAACTCTGGTGAGAAACGAAATCTACATTAAAATGAAGAAACTTTGGACTCATTGTGGGTGCCATAACCGTTATGCTGTGAAGGAAAAAACAGAGGCACAATGCAAGTTTTCAATGGCGTGCTTTAGGAAGAAAACTATCTGTGTGATTCTATGGTCACTGATACATTGTGGCGCTATATAACCCCTACCGACTCGCGGTTGAAACCGGCTCTGCTCAAACGAAACTACTTGAAATGACGCAGCTTCGACGGATACGGGCAGTGTGAGAGGGGAAACTAATCAAGGCATCACAGGGAGGGCCACAACCTTTCTCTATGAAGTCATCGTCACCGGAAAGATTTGGTGCAGACAGCGTAACGGCTGTCTGCACCAAACCCCCCATTCTCTAAGCATAGGGTTGCATAACAAAAGCCGCTGAATGAAACACCCTATGGGCCAAAACGCCCTCCCACGGACCACTAAGATACAAATCCCCAACTATATATATGCATAAGCGACGGGGCCAATGGAAAACGGTTGTAGAAAACCCAACCGTAGGAAAAATCAACAAAAGTGCTTCGAACGGAATGGTGTAAGGCGACAAGATCCTACCTGGCAACGCTGTGTGACCAACGTGGAGAGACCTGTCAAGCTCCCAAGGTTGAGAGACCTGGAAACGCGGGTATCAAAAACGGGGGACCGGACGAGTGCGAGCGAACGACAGCAAACGACTTTGACAGTTCTTGACAATCCCAACAGTAATAGAATATACAAAACCGGCCCCATATATATGCGTATGGAAAATCGGACAGCGGAACATTTTGGATCGGAGGTCGAAAGCGTAATACCTTCCGCAACGTCGGGTGGCCAAATCATTACTCTATCCGCGGGGATAACCAAGAGACAATCAATAATGTGTCGAAGCTTTAAGACATCAGAGCAAAAGTGGAACGGGAGCCGCAATGACGGAGATATTAAGGATATCACAGTCCATGATGGGCAAAAATCTTGATCAGAGGACAATCGACCAAACGACCGGACAGATTATGTTTCCAGCAGCCGCAATGGCGGAAGTGTAAAGGACATCACGCCTCGCCATATAAATCCTTCATTGGACGAGAAAATAGCTAAAGGCTCAGAAAGGTAATGCATTTGAAATCCACAACGACGGAAAACCCAAGGCTTAAAGAGCGGCGGGAACAACGACGCGAGGTTCGAAAAGTCAAGCGAAAATTGAGAGACTTAGCAATCTGCCGTCCGCAACTGCGGAGAGTGAGAGAATAAGATGCTCCGACTCGAAAGCAACAAATCAGCCGATTAGGCCAAATGTGTCAGAAAAATAACGAAGCCAAACTGATTTTCTATCTGCAACGGCGGGAGCACCAACCAAATAGACTTCCGATTCAAACATGCTGAAAACGCATTGAAAGGCAATGAAACTTTAAATGAGCAGCATCTTAATTCCAGCATTGGACAAGGTCTTTCTGAAGAGGCACGAGATCAAAACCAAGGAGCAAATCAAGCTGATATGAGCAAAAGGAGGGTCCCAAATTTTTTTCGAATTTTGGGAAAATGTTGCAGCTGCAACACGACACAGAGATGAATTGTGGTAAGTGGCAAATTGATGCAGATCCTAACTTGTTGAAAATGCAATCCAGTGGGGTGTTATTCAAGGTTAAGGAACTCCACCAAGTGGACATATATCTTGAGCCAAATAGACTATAAATAAGCTAGAGATGGATGTGGTGAAGTAAGCTTGAAAAGAATGAAGATCTGAGATAATTGTTTGGAGAAGCTTTGAAATTTTCTTTAGGGTATCAATGGCTCATTTATCGCAGTAAGTATTTTTATGTAGTGGAACTGAAGTGCACAAATCACTTAGTGATGAAAAGTGAATAAATGCACTAGAATAAAGGGATACCTGTATTATGGATGTGCACCATTCTTACTCAGTAAAAGACGCAGGCCGCTAAAAAGCGTGTGGTTGATCCAGAAACTCAATTCAGATGCAAAACACAGATTCGTTGAAGAGACACAGATCACAATAATTATCGCATATCGTGTTTTAGGAAACCGGTTGTTCGAATGCAGATACTCAGGCATGGATCAAAGAAGTTATAGTAGTTGCGTATTATGAAGACATTCACAAGGTCAAGGTATTTCTCTATTTGCAGTTTTTTTAATACAATGTTATTTCATATTAAGGAGGTAGGACAGGGAAAGGATCAAGGGGTTGCATCATCCTTCTAGTTGATGTTGGAGAATACAATCAGGGTGTTGTATCATCCTTTCTATTGGTGCATATAAAACACAGGGGCTTGGCTCCTCCTTCTATTTGTAGCTGGTAAATATTATTAGGGTGTTGTAACATCCTTTCTATTGGTTTAGATAAAACATAGGGGGTTGGAGCCTCTTTCCAGTTGTAGTTGGTAAATATAATTGGGGTGGTGTAATATCCTTTTTATCAGTGCAAATAAAACCTTGAGAGGTCGTACCATCCTTCCATTCAATTCTGGAGAACACAAATGGAAGTTGGTGCTTCCACAACTAGAGAGCGCAGTTATCCACAAGTCAGAGTTTGAATCCACAAGTGGAATTTTGCACAACCAGACTGATATTTGTTCAGGTCGGTGCCTAAAGATCGTGAATCAGTTCTCATGCAGATTGAAGTTGTTGCAGGTCAGTGATAGTATCCTGTAGATTGTACCTAGGGATCAAGTCAACTCCTGACATTAGTGGGTGCTCATTTTTGGAAATTGCAATCTCCCACTTATGTAATTATATTATACATTTATAGATATACAATTATTCTCAAGTACTTGTGTGTTATTTCGATTATTCTTGTTGTTGTTGAAAAGTTTTAATTGGTGAAAATATGCTTAAGTTAAAAATATACATATTTGCACTATTACTTATTCAAACCCCCCCCCCCTCTAAGTAATAATATAAATCCAACAATTGGTATCAGAGTGGGTGTCTTCTTTAATATGCTAACATCTGGAAGAAGGATCTAGTGCAGATATGGATAAGAAAGAAGGTTTTTCCACCAACAAGGCTTCAAGATTTGATGGATCTAATTATGCGTTCTTGAAAATTCAATTGGAATTTTATCTGCAGTCACTTGGTATGGATGTTTGGAAATTAGTGGAAGATGGATATGAGTTCTTGAAATCCATTGATGAGTTAGAATAAAATGATGAGTGCGCAACCTCCAAAACAGTCTCAGTCAACACTGAGAATAGAAGACAATATGAATGGAATGTGCGAGCAAAGAATGTCATACTTTGTGGATAAGTTGATGTCAAGTTTACCAAATTAATTCAATGCACCACAATGAAAGAAGTCTGGGATAAGTTGAAGAGTGTTTATGAAGGTGATGACAAAGTCAAGAAAGGAAAATTGAAAACATTCTCGAAATAGTTCGAAACACTCAAGAAAAAGGAGGAGGAAGATGTTGCTACATACTTACTAAGAGTGGATGAGATAATAAAATATATAGCTGGACTTGGAGATACAATTGAAGAAAATTCATGATCTAAATTTTAGGGGAATATGGAATAAATTCATATGCATAAGTTATAAAAGCATTAAATGGAGAGGCCACCCTCTACCATTCATCATAAAATAATTAAATGGAGAGGACACCCTCTCTCATCCATAGTATTTGACAACCCATGGTTTTGTTCCATGGTATGGATTCAAGGCACATTGTACCTCTCCCATCCATGGTATTTGACTGTTGATTGAAATTTTCATTGATGCCAATAGGGACTTGCAATGACCCCACATGTAGTGCACAGGTATGGATGATCCCATTATCCTCACATCCAATACCTTAGAGACCATATAGAGATGGGTTGTGCCTTGAAGTGCCTTGTATCCAGTTGACAAGATCCTTGCACCCACAAGGATAGATCTTAGAACCACTACCTTGTTGATGATGTTGAAGACCCTGGTTGTGGTGTTGAGCCCCTTGTAGATGATGGAGAAGCCCTAGATGGGTTGAAGAAGCATTAATGACCCATTATATGGTCATTCATGCCTTGATGGGGTCATGGTACCCTAGGAGAAGGCCTAGCAACCCCATAGGAGGTAGCATGATAGATAATTGCCCTTGGAGGTTCTCTTGTGTGGTTGAGGTAGTTTAAGAATTCCATGAATACCACTTGCCTTGATCACAATGTCCTTGGACCCACACTTGATGAATTAATGGTCCTTGAAAACTAGAAGATGGTGTGTGGGTTTATGGGGTCTTAGAACCCTTGGAGATAGTCCTAGGGCATGAGAAAGCCTTTGGACCCACACACTTGGTGGTTTAATGGCTCTTGTACCGTTGTAGGAGTGGTGAAAATTATGCGGTTATATGGAATGATGAAGTAACCCACACACATAGGGTGGCATGATAACACTCGGACACTTGATTGCATTCCCTATGGCATACATGCCTTGATATTGAGGGCATGAACATACCCTTGACTAAGGGTCCTTGGTTCCTTGTTGTAACCTTGAAGAAATGGTGATGATGTGGCCCATTTGTGTATGGGGTCATCAAAATTTTGGAAATGGTCATAGGTTGATTGAGGACACCCTCACCCTTGATGACTTATGGACACACCCTTATATACTTTAATGGTGTGGCAAAGAAATAGTGACAAAGAAAAATAAAAATAAGAAACATTACAACTCACCTTGAAATCAGCCCTATTCCAAGGAAAAGTCAAATGTTGAAGAGATTTGAATTATTATGATTAAAATATAATTTAATAATCAAATCTATATTTTGTGAAGTCGATGACATGGAGTTTGTCCACAAACCATGTATAAACACAAGTCACTCTCACTCCAAAATAAATCCAATGAATGAGAAGGAAAGTGTGCTCGCTTGACAAAGGTGGATGATGACTGAGGCATTCGGTGGTAGTAGCAGTAGAGGAGAGGATTCGAGTTTTACCACAGAGGAAATTTTTTTTTTCTTTTTGGCAGTCCAATTTTTTGAGTTGCCTAGGTTTATCACAACTTTTGATCTTTAAACAATTCCAAATGTTATTGCTTCCCTCTAATAGTCTCAGTATTGGCAGGCATCCGAGGGTTACAACAGAGAAATTTTTAGGGTTACCATAGTCCCGAATTTTTTGGTGAACAGTCCTAGTGACCAGCAGTGATCTGAGTTTGATTTTGTGACCTGTTTACACAGTGCACATGTTGGAGGCATTGCATCGAAGTTCCATCTCAAAAACACATTCCTAAGTGTGACTTGAAGGTTGACACTGTTGGAGGGTTTCCACAGTCCTCAACCAGTCCCAAAGTTTTGTTGAAGTTTTGTTAAAGATCATACATTTTTGTTGATAATTGTCTTTCAGACAATTTGAGGATGATGATAGCATATACTATGATTATATGTTCAGCTTCTACAGCAAACATACACAGTTTTGACATGTATTAAGGTATGATCAATATATACACTTGATGCACACTTGTACATGATGATGTTTTGCTACCCGATGATGATGGTTGGATAATAATGCTACCCTATAGACTTGATACATTCTCCTTGATGATATTGTATGATGATGGTACATGCATTCACCATGATGTTGATATGATGATGACATGATGTAATGCGCATATACAGTGATGTATGCAGTGCATATATAGTGATGTATACATTGCATGTACAATGATGAAGATACGGTGATATGCACTAAGATGATGATTTGATACACCTATGATATGATGAGGGATGATGAACATTGATAATAATGAGCAATAGTTTTTGTAGTAAACAGTGATGTATACAATGATATATAAACAGTATACAGTGGTTATGAAACAATGATGTGTACTTGAGGTTGAAAATGCACATAATGTATGATGATGATAATGTATGTACATTGAAGTGAACAGTAATGAAGATGCATATTTATACAATGATGTAGATCCATGGTGATTTATTTAATGATGATGATGCATGCTACTCTATGATGAACAATGTATGATGATGATGCATACCCTATGATGATATTGCATGCTTTGATCATGAAGATACTATAAACTATGATGATGTACTCCATGTATACTTGATGATAATACATTATACACCATGTTGATGACTTGTACCTTATGAAAGATGTTAATGAGCAGCTTGACCAATAGTGTTGACGAGAGGATTGACAAGAGTGAATATCATGGATTGACCAGCTTGACCATCACTATTGATGTAACATTAAAACACCTACAACAGAGGACATGATGATGAGATAACAAGTGGCATGGCAGCAGTAGAATTGGTTGATGATTAGCAGCAGTTGATTGAGTTGGATTTTAGACTGAGGTATATGATTTCTTGCAAGATGCTTGCAAGTAGAATATTGCACTTGAGGATTGGATTCCTCAACCATTTCTTAGTTGGAGCTAAGAAAACCAAGCTGGGTGATGTTATGAGAGTTGGTGCTGATTGTAATTGAGAAGATTGTATTCTTCCATTACCATAATAAAGATTAAAAATACATATATTATTGTGTCTCTCTTGATATGATTATTGTGCTTATGATTCATGATGAATTTGATTATATGTAATTGATGACATAATGATTGATATACTCTAATTGATTAAAAGAAGGTAAAAATTTTAGAACTTCTCTCACACTCAGTGTGGCCATTGTGTCCAATATTTGACAACCCACGGTATGGCCCTAAGGAACATTGTAATAATGTTATAAAAAGGATCTATTCCTTCTCAATAAAGTATTCAAGTATTTTTTGCACCCAACCTTTCTCATATTTTATTAAATTATTTTTGAGTTATTGGTTCTGAGTGTCTTTCTCATTATAGTTTGAGAGGTGTGGCTCAAAGAACCCTCTTTGAGCCTCAGCCCTCCATGTGGTACATTTACTCTATGTTACTCTATGGAGCAATTGTTAACAAATTTTCAGCTTTAATCTCCTCCTCTTTCAGCATTCAATCCTCCCGAGTCTCATCCACTAAGATCTATATCAGTGGTATCAGAGCAGGGAACCATTCCATGTGAATGAGGGTATGAGCATATTTTGGATCCAAATATCTGCAAGAATTTCCAACCTATTTTTGACACTCTCATAGTCTATTTGTTGGCCCATACACTAGTTTTGATGTTGCATCCATATATTCCATGATCTCTACAACAGTCTATGTTTCTTTACAAACCCTTGTCAACCTACGCTCATTAATCTATGGAGGATGACCTAATTCGGCAAAATTTAGAGAGATGTTTCAATATATAAAATATGTTTCGAGGGGTATTTCATATCTCATTCGAATTTTTTTTTTTCCATATAAAATTGGTACTTTACGGTTTTTCATTTGGCTTCCTAGCTTGTAAGATATGCTTTTTCAAGCAACACATGTTTGTGCACAATGCGGGCTTGCGTACAACTTTAAACAAGTACAACAGACTCCACATAAAATATGAAAGGCTCTACCATATCTCATTGGAAAGGTATTTTCCTCAGCTAAAATGGGTATTTCATGATTTTTTATTTTTATTTTTGGTTTGAGTGATATCATCGATTGAAGCAACATTTGTTAGCAAAAACAGTGTGCACGTGTTCCCTGAGCTTCAACAAACATTTTCTCATTCCTTGGGCCACCAAAGATAAACTATGTTATATGGATGGAAAGGTCTCTTCGATATCTCAAATGTTTCTTCAATGAAATTCAATTTCATCATTTGAATTAGAAGGTACAAATGGATTTGCAGCAAGACATCAATTGCACCAAAAATCATGAATTTTTCAATTTTTGGACTTTTATTAAATCCTTTTGTAATCATGGTTATGGGTTAACCACACAAAACCCATTGTTATGGGTGAACCACATAAAATTCATGGTTTTGGGTCAACCACACAAAACCCACAGCTATGGTTATGGGTAAACCACACAAATCCCATAGTTAAGTATTGTAATCATGGTTATGGGTCAGCCACACAATACCCACAGTTAGGGTTCAACCACACAAAACCCATGGTTATGGGTTAACTACACAAAACCCACGGTTATGGGTCAACCACACAAAACCCATGGTTATGAGTCAACCACACAAAACCCATGGTTAGGGGTCAATCACAGGAAACCCACGGTTATGGGTCAAACACACAAAACCCACGATTATGGGTTAACCTCACAAAACCCTTCTCTTCATTGGAAATCAACACAATGTATTCATGGGTCTCTTTTTAATATGAAATTGTGGGGACCATCATTTTCTAAGGGGCGAAGAATGATCTAAATTTCAGGGGGCATATGGTCTAAATTTGGATGTATAAGTCATAAAATCATTAAATGGAGAGCACTAAATGGAGAGGCCGCCCTCTCCCATCCATGGTATTTAACAACCCATGGTTTTATTCCATGGTATGGCTTCAAGGCACATTGTACCTCTCTCATCCATGGTATTTGAAAACCCATGGTATGGCCCCAAGACACATTGTAATAATGTTATAAAAAGGATTTATGCCTTCTCAATAAAGCATTCAAGGATTTTTGGCATCCAAGCTTTCTCTTATTTTATTAAGTTATTTTTGAGTTACTGGTTTTGAGTGTATTTCTTAGTATAGTTTGAGAGGTGAGGCTCAAAGAACCCTCTTTGAGCCTCACCCCTCCATGTGGCCTATTTACTCTATGATACTCTATGTTACTCTAAGTTATTCTATCGATCAATTGTTAACAATTTTGTAGCTTTAATCTTCTCCTCTTTTGGCATTCAATTCCGTCGGGTCTCAGCCCCCAAGATCTAGATCAAGTCAGTTGTACAAAATATCAAGAGAACCCTCCCTGCATGGTTCAATTCAAAAGTGTCTATTTTAGAAGACATTTATGATTTGGACAACCTGGCCAAGGATGAACTGTATGGAATTCTCACAACATCTAAAATGAAATCAAAACCTAAGAATGTATCCAAGAAGCAAGTTGCATTTAAAGCCACAAGGAAGCCAAAATCCAACAAGAATGAATGCAAAAATATAGTTGACTTGTCGGACAAAGAAGATGCCAACTTTGTGAGAAAACTAAAAAGAGAACAAGGTAAGTACAAAGAAAAGTTTCCTTTTAAGTGCTTTAAATGTGACAGGATTGGACATTTCACTTCAAAATGCACATATGAAGAAAATTGAGATAGTGAAAGCGAGGAAGAGTTAGACTATCAAGAACTAAGAAGCAAGAATCAGCAGAATAGAGTCATGGACAAGAAGAAATTTCATAGGAAGAAGAAAATCATGTACACCAAGGAGGATAATGTTTCAAAAGAGGAAGACAACAATGATATCCCGAGGATGTATTGTTCATGGCGCTAATCCAAGATGAAAACTCAAATGGAGGAAAGTATTTAACTAAAGGATCTCCAGCCAACACTTCAAAAATGAAAAATAAATGGACCTACAATGGTATACACCTTCCCTTTCCAAAGTCTAAAGAAAAGAAAAAATCAAGCGGCACCAAAGAATCACTCAAATAAAAAAAGACTAATGAAATTGGAGTTCCATTATCAAAGTCCAAGGCTAGAGTAGAGTTCAGTTGCATACAAGAAATTCAAAGTATGAAGATGATGACAATATTGATGTCGAATGGGAAGGAGGACTAATTAGTCCTCTAGAATATTTGAAGAAATAAAGAAAAGATAACAAAGTGCTAAAGGAACTATTGGAAAAATAAGAAGAATAGGTCAAGCAGATTGGGGATATGCATGAAGTCTTGAATAAACAAATGCAAGTGAAAGAAGAGGAATTGCTTTGCGCAGAATAAAGAATCAAGGAACTAGAAGAAAACGAGTGTGCACTTGAGAAGTCTTGGAGGGAGTCAGAATTAGTGAATGAGATATTGTAAAAACAAATTGCGCTAAAAGAATCAGAAATTTCACACTTGAAATATAAATCAATTTGTGAAATTCAAGGAAAAACTGAAATGTGCATTGACGCAGACACTCAAAATAAATTCAACAACAACTCGACTATCCTCGATAAAATCTAGAGTTTCCATTGATCTCCAAAAGATAAGACTGGTATTGGATTTGTAAAAGATAGTGATGGCATGTGCAACAAAGGAGAACCCAGTTCCAACCAATAGGCTATATTTCATAGAGAATTTGAACCGCTTGCAAGAAATGAGAGGCTCAGGTATGCTAACACCTTTAGACATAAAAATATCGTTTGTTCTGTAAAATATTGGAGATGTAATTTTGTTGGACATATAGAGAAATATTGTCACACCATAATATGTTATGTGTGTGATAAATATGGACACAATACCTTGCAATGTTTCATAAAAACACAAAGGAAACCAGTTGGACACAAATTTGTGAAATAATGTCCGCCTCGGAAGCAGAGGTCAGTTATACACCAAAATACAGGGTAAGAAATGAGTCTTAGGAGTGCATCAGAAACACATATAGCATTAATATAACTCATCCTATCAAGAATATATGGGTAAGAAAGATATCTCATGAGTGTGGAAAATATGAAAAAATAATTGTGTAATACCAGTAGCAAGTGATTATTGCTTATATTGCTAACCTAGAGGGGTTATGTAAGATCCTTGAGTCCAAGACAGGTACATCTGAAACTCAAGGATTAATGTAGTAAGTTGGTGTTCATTAAATTCATTTGAAATACTGTTTATTTTGAAGTGTGTAGTTGTTATTATCATATTCATGCATAAAACAGTAAGGAAACAAATATATAAGTAGTGCACAATGACTCTAGGATATTTTGTATTATATTCAAAATGTGATTACAAAATTTGGAGCTTCGAAGCTAGTCTTACATTAAGACACAATTGGGTACATTAAAATAGAGATACAAAGACAAACAAAACTCTATCACTAATAAAATAGAAGTCGAGCGAAGATGAAGACAAGTCATAGATGTTGTTCCAAATTGACTTCTTCAATTCAACTGGAAGGTAGAGGTGAAAGGTGCAAGTCCAAATCCATTAGAGACGGATCTGCAAAATCAAGCGACTACAATAGGAGAAGAAGATCCAATTTTGAAGCTGATGAATCATAAGAATAGTGCTCAGCCGAAGACGATTTAAAAGGTTGAATGTTCGTTGTTGTCATTCTTCTAGAATATCCACTCACCTACTTAAATTAGTCAACATCTCAGAAGTGCTCTGATTGAATTGCGACTGTTGCCGCCATAGCATGAAGTTGGATTCATTTACCTTTTTCTGCCAAATATCTATCTCCATCCACAGCCATCCCAGATCTACCTGTTGAGACTAAACCACCATGCAGAGGTTGTCAAGAGAATTGTTCAATCGCTGCAAATCAGACATGATGGTGAATGATGGTTGAAGAATTACAACTCAATATGCAAACACCAGAGTAAGCTCGATAGAGTATAAAATAGGGTGATGAGCTAAGTGAAAACACTACCAAATTATAGAATTTGGAAATAAATATTCAGGTGCTCGAATAGAAATTGAAGGGACATTGAAGGTTATGAGTTCATGCGTTGCACAATCCAAGGGAGACCATGATGAGGTTAAAATTTAATGGGTAGGAAAAAAGGGAGGTTTAGAATAATGATTTTAAAGGAATAGTTTCGATATGAATACACCACGTGGAAAAGATATCGAGCACATCAACCTTTACTGCGCACATGAAAGGTTGGAAAAATGTGCAACAATAGGAAAATTTATTGACTGTAGAAAAATGTCGCATGTCCGAAGTTCAAGACAAGAATTCATGCATGCTACATTAAATTAGACATAGATAATGTGATTATGCAAAATAAGTAAGATTCATGTATCTGACACAGAGACTGAATTATTTGCGACCTTAAACACCAGAAGCAGTGAGCAAAAATCTAGGGGGAGTCAGCAAAGTAATAAGTCCCTTTCCATGTCAAAGGGGGAGATAAATAAAAAGAGGAAGATCCAAATGATAGGGGGAGCAATGAAAAAATGAAGAAGCTCCTCCTCCTCCACAAAATCAACCTCATGAAGCTCAAGAGGTGAAGTGAAAATCGATAATAGGTCTTTCTCTTCAACTGCAAGGTCTTTATGCTCAAATAAATGTGTACTTGCAATAATATTTTCAATAGGAATCTTTATGTCACCAAGAAAAAGGGATGAGCATCCATCGGTAGATGTCTCCATGTTATCTTGGTACCCATCAGTAGGTACATCAACCCTTAGGAACCCATCAATAGGATCCTCACCATCATACCCATCAGTAGGTATCTCATCACAACATCCATTAGAAGATGCTCCATTATCCATGTCTAAAATGTCTAGATCTTATTTTATACACCCTTCTCCTTTACTGCTAACATGATTCTTGCAATGAATTTTGCTCCCCTTTATTTATCTTTGGTTCTTTTTCTTCATGGATTCCATGTAACACCCCTATGACATTGCTTTTTTTTTCATGTTTTGAAAATTATTTTTTATTATGTAATGAGTTATGAAAACGCAAAAACTCAAATGACATTGCACAACAAACCTTTTTATTTATTTATTTAATAAAGAAAATGGCACTTGGAGAACTCAACTACATGAGGGGACACCAACCATGGCACCAAGGAACATGTGTAAGCAAGCTAGAGTGATTGATACCAATCAAATCCAATCCAAAACTCAACAACCAAACAAGATCCTAAATCATAGGGATTTAAGGATCTGATTGGAGATTTGATTGGGATGGCATAAGACCTGGGAAAAAGCTATATATATGAGTGCATTGGAATAGGACAGGACTTTGTGGTGTGCATGAGGAAAACAACTGCTGAGTGCATGTGTTGAGCATTTTTATATTTTATAAGTCCATCATGAAAACTTGTTACAGACTCGAGGAATGAGTGTCGCGAGGAAGTTACTTGTTGTTCCGGTGCATGGTTGGTGATCCAGCTCTGGGGTGGAGCAGAGCAAACCGTTGAGTTTCTGCCTCCTATGGTTGGGAGGAGTTGATTCTCCAAGTGTGTTTTTTTTCCTTTGGATTCAGGTAAGTAGATATGATCACCTTCTTACTCATAGATTTATAAATCTACATTTTTTTAAAATTGTGATTGATGTTGTATGGTAATCAATTGTTAGTTAGAGTTATTTGAATAGGGTGATTCTTATTTTGAAATGTATAAATTGTTGTGAATGGTTGCTTTGTCGTTTTAATATGAAATAAAAAATACCAGTCAGTGGAGACTGTTTTCTTTTAAGAAAAAGAGCACCTCTGTGTTCTCCTTTATGGATATGCTTTATATATATATTCTTTAATATGGAAGCTCAGATCCGTCTCTGACAGTAGTTTGAAACCAATATCTGCATTTTACTATTAATGAGGTTTCAACTTCCTTCGTCCGCTTACGTTTTCAGTCTATTGCGTGGTTTTATGCATACTCGATTTCTTTTGCTAGATCTAAACCTTTTGCATGTAAATCCATTGATTGATCTGTAGAGTTATATCAATAAACCTCTGCATACGATTGTACTATTTTGATCTATGGAAATTAAAATCAGTTTTCTTTTCCATCTTGGTGATTTTACCACAATATCCCGACTGGTTTTTGAATTTAAATCTCTGTTGTATTTTATTTCTTTTCCTACGTTTTTTTATTTGGAGAACATCTCCATAAAATCTATTGATAATCCAATGTTTGCTTTTGATGAATCTTTTAGATCCAACATTGGGCGGGTATGATTCCTTTTATCCTATGCGTGGATCAAAATTTTTCCCATGCCTCCCTTTTATTATTATTATTATTGACTGTAGAGGGCATCTCTATTGGGCTAGGCGACCTCCCTTTTGGGAAGTCTTACTATTGAGTGTATGCTTTATTTTTTACAAATAAATCATGTCTCCATTGGGTTGTGCAATACTCCTTTATGCCGCTTTTTTTTTATTTGTTTGGTTATGCGTTAATACTTGTCGAGAGATCGTATCTCCATGGGGATGGGTGATCTCCATGTTGAGAGGATCGTCCCATGTCTCTATTTTATTTGATAATTGTGTATTGTAGTTAACAGTTGCAGATGGAAGGCGTCTCCATTGAGGGGATCATTCTTCCTGCTTTTAATTGCTGGTGTGTGATCAATTTTTTCTCTGTTTATGCTTTGCTGGTGTGTAGTTCCAGCTCCTGCAAATTTTTTTCTTTTAATCTTTTTTTTTATGGCGAGATCCTCTGATCAGATCGAAAACTCTTCCATCATTTTCTAAAATTCCGTGTAGATATGTGATCTAAACTCTGTCAGCGTTTCTTAATGTGTGCATACAATTTCCATTGTTGCAGTAGAAATTATAAGGACTCTCATCGTGTTCCAAAATTCTGTGTTGCTTTGTGATCTAAACTATGTCAATATTTCTTAAAGTCTGCATACATTTCCCAATTGTTGCGGTAGAACTTATAGGAACTCTCAATGCAACTACCGTAGTCATCAGGCTAGTGGAACATTCTTTCTTATTTAATTAATAGACAATAAAATTTTTTACTACACTCGAATTAGCCACTTATTCTGCTCTACCAATAATTGAAAAAAATTAGGAATGCTCGAGTAGTGGTATATATATATATATATATATATATATATTTTGAATAGTTATGACTTCGGTTCTTAAAGCTCGGTAAATGACGATGTGGTATCCTCATTGATACGTGTATGGTTATTTTCACATCGTAAGCTTCGATTATATCATAAAGATTGATATCCACGTAAATTTAAATT
>LPNX010994453.1:150085-163193 GCA_001517045.1 Pseudotsuga menziesii
CTAGCTTGACCATCAATATTGATGTAACAATAAAACACCTACAACAGAAGACATGATGATGAGATGACAAGTGGCATGGCAGCAACAGAATTGGTTGATGATTAATAGTAGTTGATTGAGTTGGATTTTGGACTGAGGTATATGATTTCTTCAAAGTAGAATATTGCACTTGAGGATTGGAATCCTCAACCATTTCTTGGTTCAAGCTAAGAAAACCAGGATGGGTGATGTTATGAGAGTTGGTGTTCTTTTCATCAGTTGGTGCTAATTGTAATTGAGAAGATTGTATTCTTCCATTACCATAATAAAGATTAAAATTACATATATTATTGTGTCTCTCTTGACAACCCATGGTATGGACCCAAGGCACATTGTAATAATGTTATAAAAAGGCTCTATTCCATCTCAATAAAGCATTCAAGGATTTTTGGCACCCACCCTTTCTCATATTTTATTAAGTTATTTTTTAGTTATTGGTTCTGAGTGTCTTTCTCATTATAGTTTGAGAGGTGTGGCTCAAAGAACCCTCTTTGAGCCTCACCCCTCCATGTGGTATATTTACTTTATGTTACTCTATGGATCAATTGTTAACAATTTTTCAGCTTTAATCTCCTCGTCTTTCGGCATTCAATCCTCCCGAGTCTCATCCCCCGAGATCTATATCAGTGGTATCAGAGCAGGGAACCATTCCATGTGAATGAGGGTATGAGCATAGTTTGGATCCAAATATCTGAAATAATTTCGAACCTCTTTTTGACACTCTCATAGTCTATTTGTTGGTTCATACACTATTTTTTATGTTGCATCCATAGATTCCATGATCTCTACAACAGTCTATGTTTCTCTACAAACCCTTGGCAACCTACACTCATTAATCTATGGAGGATGACCTAATTCTGCAAACTTTAGAGAGATGTTGTAATATATAAAATATGTTTCAAGGGGTATTTCATTTCTCATTTGAAAGCTTTTTTTTCATATAAAATTGGTACTTCATGGTTTTTCATTTGGCTTCCTAGCTTGTGAGATATGCTTTTTCAAGCAACACATGTTTGTACACAATGAAGGCTCGCATACAAATTTAAACAAGTACAACAAACTCCACATAAAATATGAAAGGTTCTACCATAGCTCATTGGAAGGGTATTTTTGTCAGCTAAAATAAGTATTTCATGATTTTTTATTTGGATTTATGGTTTGAGTGATATCATCCATTGAAGCAACATTTGTTAGCAAAAACTGTGTGCACGTGTTCCTTGAGCTTCAACAAACATTTTATCATTCCTTGGGCAACCAAATATAAACTATGTTATATGGATGGAAAGGTCTCTTCGATATCTCAAATGTTTCTTCAATGAAATTCAATTTCATCATCTGCATTAGAATGTATGAATGGATTTGCAGCAAGACATCAATTGCACCAAAAATCATGAATTTTTCAATTTTTGGACTTTTATTAAATCTTTTGTAATCATGGTTATGGGTTAACCACACAAAACCCATGGTTATGGGTGAACCACATAAAACCCATGGTTATGGGTCAACCACACAAAATACACAATTTTGTATTGTAATCACGATTATGGATCAACCACACAAAACCCACGATTATGGTTATGGGTCAACCACACAAAACCCACAGTTATGGTTATGGGTAAACCACACAAATCCCATAGTTATGTATTGTAATCATGGTTATGGTTCGGACACAAAAAACCCACGGTTAGGGTTCAACCACACAAAAACCATGGTTATGGGTTAACCTACAAAAAACCAACGGTTATTGGTCAACCACACAAAAACCATGGTTAGGGATCAACCACGCAAAACCCATTGTGATGGTCACAGTTATGGGTCAACCACACAAAACCCACAGTTATGGGTTAACCTCACAAAACCCTTCTCTTCATTGCAAATTGACACAGTGTATTCATGGGTCTCTTTTTAATATGAAATTGTGGGGACTATCATTTTATAAGGGGCGAAGAATGATCTAAATTTCAGGGGGCATATGGTCTAAGTTTGGATGTATAAGTCATAAAATCATTAAATGGAGAGCATTAAATGGAGAGGCCACCCTCTCCCATCCATGGTATTTAACACCCATGGTTTTATTCCATGGTATGGCTTCAAGGCACATTGTACCTCTCTCATCCATGGTATTTGAAAACCCATGGTTTTGGCCCATGGTATGGCCCCAAGACACATTGTAATAATGTTATAAAAAGGATTTATGCCTTCTCAATAAAGCATTCAAGGATTTTTGGCATCCAACCTTTCTCTTATTTTATTAAGTTATTCTTGAGTTATTGGTTCTGAGTGTATTTCTTAGTATAGTTTGAGAGGTGAGGCTCAAACAACCCTATTTGAGCCTCACCCCTCCATGTGGCCTATTTACTCTATGTTACTCTATGTTACTCTATGTTATTCTATGGATCAATTGTTAACAATTTGGTAGCTTTAATCTTCTCCTTTTTCGGCATTCAATCTTGTCAAGTCTCATCCCCCAAGATCTAGATCAAGTCAGTTGTACAAAAGATCATGAGAACCCTCCCTAAATGGTTCAATTCGAAAGTGTCAATTTTAGAAGACATTTATGATTTGGAAAGCCTGGCTAAGGATGAACTGTATGGAATTCTCACAACATCTGAAATGAAATCAGAACCTAATAATGTATCTAAGAAGTAAGTTGCATTTAAAGCCACAAGGAAGCCAAAATCCAGCATGAATGAATGCAAAAATATAGCTGACTTATCGGACAAAGAAGAGGCCAACTTTGTGAGAAAACTAAAAAGAGAACAAGGTAAGTACAAAGGAAAGTTGCCTTTTAAGTGCTTTAAATATGACAGGATTGGACATTTCGCTTCAAAATGCACATATGAAGAAAATTGAGATAGTGAAAGCGAGGAAGAGTCATACTATTAAGAATGAAGAAGCAAGTATCAGCAGAATAGAGTCATGGACAAGCAGAAATTTCATAGGAAGAAGAAAATCATTTACACCAAGGAGGATAATGTTTCAAAAGAGGAAGACAACAATGATATCCTGAGGGATGTATTGTTCATGGCGCTAATCCAAGATGAAAACTCAAATGGAGGAAAGTATTCAACTAAAGGATCTCCAGCCAACACTTCAAAAACGAAAAATAAATGGACTTACAATGGTATACACCTGCCTTTTCCAAAGTCTAAAGAAAAGAAAAAATCAGCAGCACTAAAGAATCACTCAAATCAAAAAATACTAATGAAATCGTAGTTCCATTATCAAAGTCCAAGGCCAAAGAATAGCTCAGTCGCATAGAAGAAATTCAAAGTATGAAGATGATGACAATATTCATGTCGAATGGGAAGGAGGACTGATTAGTTCTCTAGAAGATTTGAAGAAATCAAGAAAAGATAACAAAGTGCTAAAGGAACTATTGGAAAAAGGAGAAGAATAGGTCAAGCAGATTGGGGATATGCATGAATTATTGAATAAAAAAATGCAAGTGAAAGAAGAGGAATTGCTCTGCGTAGAATAAAGAATCAAGGAACTAGAAGAAAACATGTGTGCACTTGAGAAGTCTTGGAGGGAGTCAGAATTAGTGAATGAGATACTGCAAAAACAAATTGTGCCAAAAGAATCAGAAATTTCACACTTGAAATATAAATCAATTTGTGAAATTCAAGGAAAAACTAGAATATGCATTGATGCAGACACTCAAAATAAATTCAACAACTCGACTATCCTCGATAAAATCTAGAAAGTTCCAATGATCTCCAAAAGATAAGACTGGTATTGGATTGTAAAATATAGTGATGACATGTGCAACAAAGGAGAACCTGGTTCCAACCAACATGCTATATTTCATAGAGAATTTGAACCGCTTGCAAGAAATGAGAGGCTCAGGTATGCTAACACCTTCAGGGATAAAAATATCGTTGGTTCTATAAAATATTGGAGATGTAATTTTATTGGGCATATAAAGAAATATTGTCACACCATAAGATGTTATGTGTGTGATAAATATGGACACAAGACCTTGCAATGTTTCATAAAAGCACAAAGGAAACCAGCTGGACACAAATTTGTGAAATAATGTCTACCTCAGAAGCAGAGGTCGATTATACACCAAAATACATGGGTAAGAAATGAGTCTTAGGAGTGCATCAAAAACACATATAACATTAATATAACTCATCCTATCAAGAATATATGGGTAAGAAAGCTATCTCATGAGTGTGGAAAAGATGAAAAAATAATTCCGTAATACCAGCAGCAAGTGATTACTGCTTATATTGCTAACCTAAAGGGGTTATGTAATATCCTTGAGTCCAAGACATGTACATCTAAAAATGAAGGATTAATGTAGTAAGTTGGTGTTCATTGAATTCATTTGAAATACTGTTTATGTTAAAGTGTGTAGTTCTTATTATCATAGTCATGCATAAAACAGTAAGGAAACAAATATATAAGTAGTGCACAATGAATCAAGGAGATTTTGTATTATATTCAAAATATGATTACAAAATTTGGAGCTTTGAAGCTAGTGCTACATTAGGACACAATTGGGTACATTAAAAAGAGATACAAAGACAAACAAAACTCTATCACTAATAAAATAGAAGTCAACCGAAGATGAAGACAAGTCATAGATGTTATTCCAAATTGACGTCTTCAATTCAACTAGAAGGTAGAGGTGAAAGGTGCAAGTCCAAATCCATTGGAGATGGATCTGCAGAATCAAGTGACTACAATAGGAGAAGAAGATCCAATTTTGAAGTTGATGAATCACAAGAAGTGTGCTCAGCCGGAGATGATTTAGAAGTTTGAATGTTCGTTGTTGTCATTCTTCTAGAATATCCACTCACCTACTTAAATTAGACAACATCTCAGAAGTGCTCTGATTTAATTGCAACTGTTGGCACCATAGCATGAAGTTGGATTCATTTATTTTTTTCTTCCAAATATCTATCTCCATCCACAACCATCCCAGATCTACCTACTGAGACTGAACCACCATGCAGAGGTTGTCAAGAGTATTTTTCAATCGCTGGAAATAAGACATAATGGTGAATGATGGTTGAAGAATTACAACTCAAGATGCAAACACCAGAGCAAGCTCGACAGAGTATAAACTAGGGCAATGAGCTAAGTGAAAACACTGCCAAATTATTGAATTTAGAAATAAATATTCAAGTGCTCGAATAGAAATTGAAGGGACATTGAAGATTATTAGTTCATGCGTTGTACAATCCAAGGGAGATCATGATGAGGTTAAAATTTAATGGGTAGGAAAAAAGGGAGGTTTAGAATAATGATGTCAAAGGAATAGTTTCGGTATGAATACACCATGTGGAAAAGATATCGGGCACATTTTTACCGCGAACGCGAAAGGTTGGAAAAATGTGCGACAATAGGAAAATTTATTGATAGTAGAAAAATGTCACATGTCCGAAGTTCAAGACAAGAATTCATGCATGCTACATTAAATTAGACGTAGATAATGTGATTATGCAAAATAAGTAAGATTCATGTATTTGACACAGAGAGAATTATCTGCGACCTTAAACACCTGAAGCAGTGAGCAAAAATCCAGGGGGAGTCAGCAAAGTAATAAGTCCCTTTCCCATTGATGTCAAAGGGGGAGATATATAAAAAGAGGAAGATCCAAATGATAGGGGGAGCAATGAAAAAATGAAGAATCCAGATGAATGCAAAAGCATGCTTGTAGAAGAATTCTGTAACACACAAAACCAAAGCTCACCTTCAAGGGGAGTTTGATACAAGTGATTTCATTCAAGGTAATGTTGACATCAATGACAAACGGGGAGATTGTTGAACATATATTGTCATTGATGTAAAAGTATCAAATGAAATAATTAGATGGCAGAGGATCAAGTGTTAAAGAATGAAATGTTAAGAAACGAGTGTCAAAGACATAGAATTAAATGTTAAGGGGATTGCTAAAATAACATCAGAAGAAGCTGAAGACATCCCCACACATGACCAGCTTGAAGAAATACATATAGAAGAATCTCACATAAGTGAAAAGATATCGCCATGAGATTGGTTACAAATGCACATATAATTATACATAAAGAAGAATGTTTAAAATGGAGTACATGTGCAAACACCATTTGTGAGACTTATGAATAGAGAGAAAAGAAACTTGTGTGTGAAAGTCCCACAAAAAAATGATATGTGGTATGAAGACTTGTAAAGGTAAATATAAGTTATGAACTGATTTATGCAAAATTCCCACAAGGATATTGGCATATGTGCATCATAAACCACACAAAGATGAATTGTGGTAAGTGGCATGCTGACGCAAATCCTAACTTGTTGAAAATTCAATATAGTGGGGTGTTATTCAATGCTATGGAACTTCACCTAGTGAAAGCATATATTGGTCCAACTAGACTATAAATAAGCTACATATGGATGTGGTGAAGTAATCTTGAAAACAATGAAGATCTGAGATAATTGTTTGGACAAGCTTCAGAATTTTCTTTCGAGGGTATCAATAAGTATTTTTATGCAGTGAAGCCGAACTACGCAAATTAGTCAATGATGAACAACGAATAAGTGCACTAGAAGAAAAGGATACATGTATTATGGATGTGTGATATTCTTGCTCAATAAAAGACGCAGACCATGGAACAATAACTATGATTGAGCAAGAAAATCAATTCAGATGCAGAACGCAGATCAACGAAAGAGAGGCAGATCATAGTAATTATCGCACATCGTGTTTTGGGCAATTGTATTTTCAGATGCATATCAAAGAAATTATAGTAGTTGTGGATTGTGAAGGCATTCACAAGGATAAGGTATTTCTCTATTTGCAATTTTTTTAATACAAACTTATTTCACATCAGGGAAGTAGGATGGGGCAAGGAGGAGGGGGTTTCATACTCCTAGTAGGTGCTCAGGAATACAATTAGGGTGTTGTAGCATCCTTTATGTTGGTGCATATAAAACACAAGGGGTTAGAGTCTCCTTCCAGTTGCAGCTAGTAAATATAATTGGGGTGTCGTAGTGTCCTTTCTGTTGGTGTAGATAAAACATACGGGGTTGGAGCCTCCTTCTAGTTGTAGCTGGTAAATATAATTAGGGTGTTGTAGAATCATTTATGTCAGTGCATATAAAACCCAGGAGGTCGTAGCCTACTTCCAGTCGGTGTGATAGAACACAAACGAAAGTTGGTGCTTCCACAACCGAAGAGCACAGTTATCCTCAGCTCAGAGTTTAAAGCCACAAGTCGCAATTTCCATAGTCAGACAGATATCTATTCAGGTCGGTGCTTGAATATTGTGATTCAGTACTCACGTAGATTAAAGTTGTTCTAGGTCAGTGCCAACAGCCCGCAGATTGTACTTGCGGATTAGCTCAACTCTTGAAATGAGTGGGTGCTCATGTTTGGAAATTAAAATCTCCCACTTATGTCATTATCAAGGTATCTTTTAAGGATTCTAATATTATACTTAAGTATAGTATTTTGGGCAATTGTTTTGGATTGAAAACAACATGTTTATAAATAGGTAGAGGAATACTAAATATGAAACATACAATTAACACTGAAATGTGTAAATTTTGGCGAATATTATGCTAAAAAAACATATTTTACGTAAATATAGGAGATATTAGAGACTAAAAATGACCAAATAGCGAATTTATTTTTTGAAAAAATCCCAAACAATAGCCAATTGGTGAAATTTGGCCATATACAATTATTCTCAAGTACTTGTGCATTGTTCTGATTGTTCTTATTGATGCTGAAAAGTTTTAATTGGTGAAAAATGCTTAAGTTAAAAATATACATATCTGCGCTCTTACTAATTTATCCCCCCTCTCAGTAATAAGATAAATCCAACAAAATTCCATGAGAGATTTTTAGTCCATTGCAATATCTTCCAAGAGGTGGATAGGTTAAGGTTTGGGTTGGTAGTAGATGCTTCTTTGATCACTTTCCCATTTTCTTGGAGATTGGGGTCAATGAGAATAAACTCGACGCCTCATTTAAGTATAATGCATTATGGTCTTTGGAAGATGAAATGCAATGGATTATTAAGCAATCCCGGATGCATTTGGAGGTGGATACATCAATTAGTGTTGGTATCCAATTCCTAATGAATATTTGTGTAGTTAATTAGAAGTTGATGGAATGCAGTAGAGAGCAACATCTAAAAAGGGATGGACAACTGATTGTTTTCAAAGAGGAGAACGAATTAATTTTTACTACTCATCAAGATGGTTATTTTGAAGTAAGAGAACATGATTATATTGTTGTGCTCAAATTAAAAATGGACAAGTTGTTCCAGGATAAAGAGGTTGAAGGGAGATTAAAAAGTCGATCTTTTTGGATTGCCTTGGGTGATCAAAACACTAAATCTTTCCATCACTTTGCTAAATTTCATAGAAATTCAAATTCTAGGAATTAATTGATGGTGAAGGGAAATCCATTAGATATTTTGATGATCTGGATGACTTGGTGGTATACGTCCATTTCAAATCAATTTTTATTAAGACTTCTTGTCCAAATTTGGAGGTGGTTTTGCGCGTGGTGGCTCATTTTCCTAGATTGACTGAGGAGGATGTCAATAACGACCTTTTTCATCCTACGACATTAGAATAACTCTAAGAAGCACTTGCATCTTTCCATAAGGATAAAGATCTTGTATTGTATGGGTGGATTGTTGAGAATTTTATTTATTTTTTTGACATAGTATTTCATGACTTAGTAAAGGTGGTGGAGGAGGTCAAACTTTCCAATCGGATTCCCTAGGGTCTCAAAGCCGTTTTTATGGCTTTAATCCTGAAGTTGGATAGGTCATAGTCATTTGACAATTTTTTACTTCAATTCCCTCTGTAATCATATATATGATAATTTCCAAGGTGATCATGGTCCACCTAACGCCATTACAATTCTCTTGGAGGTGATTTTGGCAGGGCAATTTGGATTTCTTACAGGGAGATTAATTCATGAGGATATTGGCTCGACTCATGAAGGCATTCGTTCGATAAAGAGAGCCAGCATTCCTGCTAGAGTTGTCAAATTAGACCTATCCAAAGCTTATGATAGATTCTCTTGGTTCTACTTGATACTTTTGTTGCTGCAAGTAAGGTTCAGCTTGTATTTTGTTAAATGGATCATGGGTTGTGTTATGTCCTCCTCAATTGTTGTCTTAATAAACGAATTGGGATTAGATTTCTTCAAGCCTAATTGGGGAAAAATATAAGGGTTTCCTTTGTCCCCATATCTATTTATTCTTGTTGTGGAAGGGATTAATCAAGTGATACATGTTGCCAAAAAATGAGATCACTTCACCATATTTCATTTGGAGGTCACAAGAAATTAACACATTTGTTGTTCGTGGATGAAATTCTTTTGTTTTATTTTGTGGAGGGGGGAGGGAAAACACTTTAGGAAACCATTATGGGTTAAATGTAATTTATAGGCATTATGGGTTAAATGTAATTTTTTGGAGTGCTTTGTAGACTTCTTCTTTCGGCGGGATCTAAATGTTTTTTGAGCCCTCCCTTACATGACTAGATGGGGTGTTTGACTAGCATGAAACCATACAACTTTTTATGGCAAACAAGCTCCTACCTTTAAGACCTTGGCCCAAATCCTTGCTCTTTTAAAGAATTACTCTCTTGTGTATATTCCTTAGCCTGTGCATTGTGTTGGTAATTTGGCAATTAATAAGAAGACTTCGTGGTGATTCTTTGATGGAGAAAGTCAAGGACATGAGTGTAGGAGTGGTATTAGTTTTATGGTATTCTGCTTGGATGTGCATTATTTTGTAGGTAAATGGGATCAAGCAACCAAAACTAACAATTAGGTGAATCTAATTGCATTGTTCTAGGCCATGAATGTCACCTTGGAGATGGGGATAGCGTATATCCAAGTATTCAAGGAATTATTGATAACCATTCAATGGATGAAGGGGGAAGTATGGGTACAAGTCATTGGTCTACAACATTCGTCCTTTCAACTTGGAGATATCAATGTCCATTTTCAAGAAATGTCCTTCTCCCATATGTATTGACAACACAATGTTGTGGCATATTCACTTTCAAAACATGTTATTTTTTGAATGTTGAAAAATTATATGTGGATGAATTTCAGGATAGCGGACTGATTTCCCATAGGACTTATGCCTATCAAAGGACATTTGGATACAATTTGTGTCTTTTTTGTGCATGCATAGTGCTTATGATGGTTTTTATTTCTAGTTGTATTCTTTGATGGTGAATGACTATTCTCATATAGGCTAGAGTTTTTAGATCCTATAGTTATCAAGGGGATCATTCATGTTGTGGCCATCCACTTGAAGAATGTATCTTCTCTTCTACTTGAATAGAAAGTATGTTTTTTTTCATGGAAAAAAAGTTACAGGTTGAATATAGAAGTTGAGAAAGTAAGGAGAAACCGTAAGAACATAACAAGTTTATAGAACATATCACATCAATTAAGTATTTGTTCTCATACAAACATTAAAATATTAAAAATAATAATAATAATAAATTAAATTAAATTAAAAAAAATGATCACATCAAAATCAAAGCATCATATGGAAAGTGAACATTTTTTTTGTTTTTTAGTTAAAAAAAGTCAATGGCATGTGAAAATTACCACCACGCACTCTTAGAAAAATCCATATTAAATGTTTTTAGTTTTAAAAATTAAACCATAATGGATTTTTGTCCATTAATAATCTCTTTGCCAAGTAAGAAAATAAAATAACTAAAATTTAAAAAATTTAAAATTTAATTTTGATTTTTTACCAATTGTATTTCATAAAAATTAAAAAAACCGTATAAAACTTTCTAACATGGACTTTAATGCTAAGTCAAAGCAAATCAAAAGTATTAATCATGCTAGGACCAGGCTTCAAATTTGAATCCTTCAGAGCCCTTCAAAGGCCATTTTGAATGTCATAGAAGGCCACAAGGAATTTTACCATGCAAAAAAAATTTAGTTTCATTTCTAGCACTTCAACAATGAAATTGAGTAAGCCTCGGTAAATTTGCAATAGAAGTGCAGTTACAAACTTTTCCTATCCAGAAGTTCAGCGGACTATGGGAGAATCGAGGCTCAGAGTCTTCCCAAGTGCCCTTGAATAGTCAGATCATGGATGAGGATCTCAGTCTCAATCAACACCGACCACGGTGGGCCACTAGGCTGCCTAGTGCCACGTTCAAGTCGGTGAGTCAAGATTGTGACTCACAATTTGATGTTCAATTTCAAAGCATTTAATGGAATTAGCATGCATTACTAATTCACCAACTTCATTAAATCTTGGTATGAGATGATGCCACCTGCCAACTCGATTTTCCATTTGTCATCTTATTGTTCACTGAGTCACATGATCTCACAACTTACAAGTCACTTGACTATTTGAGTATATGATGTGAAATTAAATACTCATATGAGTCATATCTATATATGGTGAATTGATTTGATAACCCTCCACTGTCAAGGCTCCATGAGGAAAAACCAATGGTTTTTTTTTTTGGGTTACAACTTACAAGTTGCAATTTCAATGCATTGAGAAATATTTGCTAGATTTGAACCTAACCTGGTCCAATGCAGGGTATGTAAGTTTACAGACCAGGGTTTCACCCAGTGCTCGACATTTCTATTATGACCACCAAAATACTGGGATGACAGATCTTTGGTAGTAGGCTAGCATCACGCTACCCTTTGTTTGTACTCATGAATCATATCCTATACTAGTTAGTCCAGGATTCTAGGATTTATTCCAATTTCCATTCATTTACGGGGGTCAAAATCATTTGAAACAACACTCCCATTCTCCCATAGCCCACCCAGTCTGCTTAGTCTACCTGTCTCATCGGAGGAAGGGGGTTAGGAAATAGAGACAAAGGCAACTGAAATGGAGGCCTAGCCAGAGAGAATGGTTGTACAATATGCATATAGTCATCTCTAAAAGAAATGAAAGAATTTGTCATATACCTAACTGAATATTATATTACTTAATTTGTCGGGATGCTTACACAGTAACTCTTGCGCTTGAGCTGTTTATGAGGGTTTCCTATGTCTACAATGGCTACGACTTAGAGAGGCTCGTTCCCATCATTATAGCACCAGTGGCTTTCTCTTGCAAATATTGCTATTACGTCTCCCCTCCTCACTCACCTCACCTTTTGAATTGAGTCCTCTTCTTCTTCTTCTTCTTCTTCTTCTTCTTCTTCTTCCCGTGGGCTATCTGATCTACGACCTAAGCGCCCTCATAGCATAGAATGATCTCTAAAAGTCTCTGGAAACTTTGGTCAAACAATACCCAGTTTTCCCTCACCTGCACAGATATATCTATGTTATGTAGAAGAAATTATAAAATTATTTTTTTTATAATCATGTGAAATACACAGACATGCATTCGCCTACCTTAGGAAAGGTAAACCAACCCAAGAGCATCAGGATATTGTGGAATTGAGATGGTGTTGCTTCCAATCATCTTTCTTGTAGAAGGAAATAGTTGCACACTCTAATTCATCGTTGTCTTCTGTGGTGGGAAACTCGAAGGTTCCACCTTTTCACATGTAGGAGCAAGAGAAGCAAAGGTAGAATGTTGGGTAGGCTAGATTGAGCTTCCCCGAACTTAAAGAGATTAGTGAAGTCTGTGAAAAGAAACATTATTTTTGGTTTACAAGTATAGGACAGCTGGAGGTCGGGACTCAGGCTCTCAACTCTCCAATTCTATGCTTCAGTGTCTCCCAAATTTCTATTTCCTCCAAAAGATTATGCAGAGCTAAGCTGTCGAATTGGTTGTCATGAATTCACAGGTATATATAGCATTTTACACTTGTGTAACATTTTATATGTAGATAAAAGTTAAATGTGTTTCTTATTGGAGTTCCTTCTGGTTCTATAAATATAAGGGTGGGTTTAAAATTTCTCCATCCAAAATGTTGTTTGAAATTTGTAATGTATTATGTGATTGCATTTCTACCAGACTAAGTCTCGAATACTCAATAGATGTAACCTTAAAAAAACTAGGATTTAAATGAAATCAAAACTAAAATAATGTATACTTTTCATAGTCTAGGACCACAAATTTGTTTGTGCGGAGGAGCAAGAAGAAAGAGCCTTGTATTT
>LPNX010994453.1:163294-178631 GCA_001517045.1 Pseudotsuga menziesii
TGTTATTAATTTGTCGTGAATTGTAAACATTAGGTTGAAAGAAAGAACACTATTTGAATATAAGTGTTTGAAGTGTTCCAATTTCCTTAATAAAATCCAATAGTTGAAAGGATAAAATATTTAACAACCGACACTGTAAATGTTGTAGACTCTGACCCCTTCATTTTCCTGTCAGCCTTCTAATAATGGAAACAAGAAGTACAAATTGTCTACCAATATATCTAAACAAGGGAATCCCTCAACGGACGTTCATGAATGAGGGTATGGGAGTGCAATGATCTAGCAAAGAACATGATTTTAACATCCTCGTTGTCACAAACCTCCCAAACGTGTGTTTATGATTCGTCTTTCTTGTTGACTTGTCTAGAAACTAGACACCGAACTTGTAGTGATATTTGTTGAAGAATTTAAAGTTCTTCCTTATAGTGGACTAATAAATACTTAACCTTTTCGATAGGGCTGATAAAATTGATATAGATTGGAGGGACTATCCATGATCTACCTAAAATTGGGGATTTTGTTTGATCACTTCGAATTGGGGTATAAACTTGATACACATTGGAGGGACTATCCATAATCCACCTAAAATTGGGGCCTTTGTTTGATCACTTTGATTTGAGCATGTGAGAGGGACTATCCATAATCCACCTAAAATTGGGGCCTTTGTTTGATCACTTTGATTTGAGCATGTGGGGAGGACATGATTTAATTCTAAAAATAATTGTTGAATTTAGGGTTAATAAAAACGTTTCTCCGTAAAAGCATTAGCTATTACATTCTGGGGTTTTTCTTTTAGGTAGGTCCAATCACACTTGACCAATAGAGCCACCATCAAGCTGAATTAATCCTCCATTCAAAGGTCCTTCCAAATTCCAATGCCTTATTTTATCAATGACCTAACAACCGAGTATTTCATCGGCCCGACAGAATTGTTCCTTATCTAAGTTCAATAAACTATATTCTCCATGGACCGAGAGAGTACATGGTTTACCTCACTAATTCCATGTAAATGTTGAATCACTCAAAATTTCTTCCTATTGTCATTTTTTACTATACATTGTTTTTAATAAACAATAAAATTTTGTTGTACGCTTATAGTTTCAAATGAAAAGAATGATTTATTTTTACATGTCAACATTGAAGGGTTCAATTTCTCACAACCCTTCAAAGTGAAATGGGACCCTACGCTTCAAATTTGATCCCTGGCTAGGACTAATACGAAGAATATAATTATTTTTATTTTGTCACATCAAACTGTTTATAAAAACAATAAAATAAAAATATATTGAAAAGGATAATTTTATAAAAGTGTACATTAAACTTTTTAATTTTTATTCTTAATTTTAAAAATATATTTATGTTAGATTAATAACCTCTTTCACCAATCACGATATGGAATAAGTAAAATTTGAAGTTATATTTTAATTTCTTTAAAATAAAATTATTAAATTGTTTTTTAAAATATATTAATTTTAAAAATATATATAACACATGAAATTAAACCAATTTTAAATTAAAAAATATTTTGTTAACATAAATGATTAATTGATTTTGTATTAAAAAAAAGATTGAGGAGAATCCTAAACAACCCACGAATCGGTACATTTTAATTCATTGCAAAATTCTCTTTCTTGAGAGATTAAGATCTTCAAAAACACCTTAGCCATATGTTCCCAAACAAAATTTTGAGTTTTATAGTAACTTATAACTATACTTAATAACAAATTTTCCTAATAACAGAATAAATTGACAATGCATAAGAAAATTATGCAATTTCTTTCACTAAATGTGTTTGTGAAGGTTATGTTCTTGGTAAATATCATAAGGAAATGTTTGAAAAAGGTAAATCTTGGTGTGCTAACAAAATATTGCAACTAATCCATAGTGATATTTGTAGTCCTCTTGAAACTCCTTCTTTGTCTCTTGCAATCTATTTTCTTACTTTTATTGATGACTTTAGTGGCAAATATTGGGTTTATTTTTTGAAGGATAAAAGTGAAACCTTTGGTATCTTTCAAGATTTTAAATCTATGTTTGAAAAATAATCTAGAAAAAGTATTAGGACTTTAAGAACTGATAATTTGGGGGAATTCACTAAAAGTAAATTTAATGCATATTTATCTAAGCATGGTATTCAACATCAAAATATTATTCCTTATACACCTCAACAAAATAGGATAGATAAAAGAAAAAATAAAACTGTGGTTGAAATGGCTAGATGCATGTTTTATTCTAAAGGATTATATAAAGGTTTTGGGATGAATATATTTGTCATGCTAACTATATCTTGAATAGAGTCCCTAATAAAGTAGTTTTGCATGTTACTCCTGAAGAAAAATGGAATGCAAAAAACTATGATATTAGTAAATTTAAGATATTTGGCAGTGAAGATTGGGCATGTATTTCAAATGAAAAATGGAAAAAAAGTTTGAACCCAAATCTCACAAATGTATTTGCATTGGTTATTTTGATGATTCCAAAGCGTATAGGCTATTTAATCCATCTAACCAAGATGTTATCATCAGGAAAGATGTTCAATTAAATGGTGTTGAACCTCATGTTAACTTGAATTTGCATTCATCTTTTGTGGCTCCTATATTTGTTACCCCTTCCTCTACTTTTGTGCCTACCCTTGATCCTAGTTCACCTTCTTCTTCAAGTGATCCTCTTGAATTCCCACTGAATGTCCTGGAGATACTAGTGTGGTTCCTACCACTACTCCTCTTCTTGTTTGGTCCTGGAAAACTCTTGAATCCAAAGGTTCTGATATTGGTATTCGTTTCGATACTTGTCACACTAGATATAACTTTTCTCTTATGACTAAAGTATTGGCCATCGATGATCCCTCTACCTATGTTCATGCTAAAGATAAACCTGAATGGGAGAAAGCAATGTCTGTTGAGTATGACTACTTTATGAAAAACAAGACATGAACTCTTTACTTCTTCCTCTTGGAAAGAATTTAGTTGATGTAAATGGATATATAAAATGAATTTTACTGCAAATGGATAGATTGGAAAACATAAAGCTTGGTTAGTAGCAAAAGGATTCTCTCAACATGAAGGTATTGACTATACTAAAACTTTTGCTCCATTTGTTAAAATGAACACAAAAAGAACTATTATTTCTCTTGTTGCATCTTATCAATGGAAAATACACCGAAGGATGTCAAGAGCGCATTTTTTTAATGGTGAACTTCTTGAAGACATTTATATGAACAACTACCTAGTTTTATTATTGTTGACACTTCTAGTTTAGTAGGCAAATTGAACAAGTCTTTATATGGTCTTAAATATGCACCTAGAGCTTGGTATGAGAAAAGTTATGTTCATTTCCTAAAGAATGGTTTTAAGCAGTGTATATCTGATCCAAATATGCATGTTAAGAACCATGATGATGATTTCCTCATTGAGGTGCTTTATGTGGCCGATATTATCATTACTGACAGCCTGCTTACACTGATACAGGAAATGAAGAATAATAATAAAAGGCAATTTGAAATGAACGGCTTAGGCCTCCTGCATTATTTTTTGGGTCTACAAATTTGGCATATGGATGATGGTATATTCTTTCTTGTCCTAAGTATGCAACATATTTATTAGCATAGATTCATATCAATGATTGTGAGCTTTCACCTACGCCATTCTAGTCTTGTGGAAAGTTAACTATTGATTGTGACAACCCTCTTGTTGAAGCGACTTTGTATCGTCAAGTTGTGGGGAGTTTGATATATTTGACACACAATAGACCAAATCTCTCATTTGCAAGTAGCACGGTTTTGAGTTTTATTCAAATGCCTCATGGAATTCATTAGAAATCAATGGATATTATTCACAAATATTTACAGGGGATAGTGCATTGTGGTGTTTTATATTCTAGCATGGCTATAGTTTCACTTCTTGGTTATATAGATTATGACTAGTTAGGAGATGCTTTAGAGAGAATTTATACTATAGGGTGCATATTTCAGCTTGGTTCAAGTCATATTTCATGGTCTAGTAAGAATTTGATAACTCTTTCTCTTTCTATTTATGAAGTAGAGTACAGGGCAGTTGAAGAAGCAGTGCAGATCCAACATATTCTTATAGAGCTTGGACTGGTTCAGAAGTATCCTACTGAATTAAGATGTGATAATCATAGTGGAATCCAACTTGTGTATGATTAAATGTTTCACTCCCATACTAAACACATTAAATTGGATACTCATTACATTCGAGATCTTGTTGTGGACGGTGTTCTTTGTTTGGAGTATAGTCCCACAAAAAAGAAAGCAATTGATATCTTAACAAAATCCATGACAGAAGCAAAATTCATGTATCTTCACAGTTTATTGGGAATGTAGGAAGTTGTCATAAAGGGGTAATAATAATGTAATGCCATCTTCATACATTTATGTGTTGTCTCCCCATTCATTATTAATGGGGGGTGTTGGAATATGTAATTTTAATATTAGATGTGCAATGATGTCTAGTATGATATCGTTAGATGTGTTATCTAGTATTGGAACACATAAATAATGCTAAGCTTTTGTAAAAGGAGTTAACCCACATGCATTATGGAGAAATATTCTCCTATTACCATTGATTATATAAAGAGGTGGAAAATCATTTACCCGACATGTATTCTGGGATGTAATTCTTCCATACCAATTGGTATATAATAAAGGTAAAGGAGATCCTTTGAGCATATTTTGAGAATTATATTCTTATGCTGATGTAAAGTTGTAAAGCATAAGTGGAGAGAGTTGACTTGTAAGATTGTAGATTTTTGAAGAATAAAGAAGATTCTTATTTCATACTTATTTGTTGCTTATGTAGATAAAAAGCTACACTAAAAGATTTTGTTGTGCCTCTGATTTTCACATGTTGTATCATAATAATGTCCAATATACTCTTTATTCTATATGGATAAGAGATAGTAATACTTAATCATAATCATAATTATCCTTCCATGTGTGAGGCAGAGGAGATTCCCTTGATTGGAAATTCTTGCATGTTTTTGGCAAATGGCGATTGGAAAATATATTCAATAGGGTAAGCAAGCAATTACTATTAAGTTTAATTTCAATTACTTGTAGCTATGTGCATTTACATCATTTGTTCCACTTACTTAATTGATAAACACTTTTGGGTTTATATTATTGGCAGTCACATTTTAGGTTAGGAAGTAGAGTTGCATAAGTGTAAATTGACTAGAATTAGTCAAATGGATGTAGCTTGGGTGGTTGTGAGGAATGAATGTTACCCTCCCCACCCAGGTTCTACTCTTGTAAGTGACATGATGCTCTTGTGAAGCTCTTTGTAATAAATGTTGTGAATGATGAGCTGGCCATACCTTGATTCAGTTTGAATATCAGGTATTGGGATTTTCCGTGGAGTATCCCTCTAACAAATGGTGAACCACATTTAAAAAAAAAATTGACTAGAATTGTGATTTTTGTAAATAGTTATGTTTTCTTGCAATTTTTGTAAATAGTTATGTTTTCTTGCTGCATTTGATATATTTTGGCACTTTAATTTGAACCTAATAATTCAAAATTCTATATAGGTTGGAAAATTAATTTTGATAAAATTGAGGAGATTTACGTGATTGTAAAATGGTACTGATTGTGAGGCTCAGGTTTTATGATTTTGGCAGATTATGTAGTTATTAGTCTATACCAAAACATGGACTATACTTTCAGTTTGCAAGTAAAAGTGCTTTGATTTAGAATTAGTTCAATTCCATATTAAAAAAATTTATAAAGTTTTTCAATGTTTATAAAATACAAATTTTTTAATTTAAAATAAGTTCATACTTTTTTAAAATTTTACTCATTCCATTTTTTTTATCGATCAAAGAGTTTATTAATGAGACATACATCCCTAAAAATGTGGCTTAATTTTTAAAACAGAGAAAATAAAACTAAAAACATTTAATATGGAATTTTTTAAGAGTGAATAAATAAAATTGTTGTCACTTCCCATATGATGTTTAGATTTTGATGTATGACCAATTCTATATATTTATATTTTAATGCTCATATAAAGACAAAGACCTAATTCCCCGAATGCGGGTGATAGGGAGGTAAATGGCCCACACAGCAGGAATGGTATTCCCCAGCATGTCATGAGGTCTTCCAACCCACTTAGCAGCGATGAATGGGCCTCACACAGCGCACAACAGATCCCTGCGCCCTGCCTAAAGGAGACACCTCAACAAACTCGTGGTCGTGACAATAGGGCTCTTCACCATGCCTTGCTAGCTCCGCTTCAACGTCGTGATGACGCCACCACCATTTCATGCATCATCCTCCTTTAAAATTGACGGCGAGCACAATTACCCCCGGGGAATGTGTCCTTTCGACAGTTAAGGATGGGCAGGCTGAGCTAAGCACATTTATGGTAAACCATAATGTGCATTTGGTTCTATGTTGGGGGTTTAATGCCTCTTCATCCCACCAACATTCATTGCTTCTCCTCGCTCAGCTCCACCAACCTTCATCCAATCTCCAGAAGCCTTCTCCTGTCCCCAAATTGGCCCTCCCTCCTACTTCCCATCCTCCTTCTATTCCTTGGCCTCCTGTGCTTAGCATGCCACCATGATAGCGCGGCACTCCTAGGCGGGGACGAGGCCGTGGAAGGGCTAGCAACCCTAGAATGATGTCATTTAATGCTCAAGTGAGCTCGAAAGGTTTTGATGTCGAGGTTCTGGATGCCCTGAGAGCTATGATGGGTGACTGGGAAGATGAGCTTTCAAGCTCTCTCTCAGTTGCCAGTCGCACTCCATATCACCGAAGAAATTATTGGGTAATTAAAAATTGTTAACTCTCATTATCTTGTGTTCTGTAAATTTAGATGCTGCTACAGAGGCCCATCTTGTCATCTCTGCTTGTCTTGGGCCTTTGACTCCCTCTATTCCTCTTGCCCCCGCTCCCCTTCATTCCTCTTCAGTTCCTCTTGTCCCCATTTCCACCCCTGCATCTGGAAATATGATTCCCTTTGCCTCGCTCCCCATGGACACCACCCCTATTTCTCCCCCATTAGCTCAGCGGCAATTCATCTCTCCAGCGGGGAAGACGGCCAGCATTGCTCTACCCAGGAAAATTGTCCCTCTACTGGTCAAGCGTTCCAACTCTGACTCCAAGGATGGCATGTGTAGCCCCAGTAGCAGCGGAACCTCCAGCAGTGATAAAAGTTCAAGTGAATATGCAAACAATTCCAAAGAATAGGACAAGCAATTGGGTACAGGCTTTGGCACACTGATTATCGAGGAGCCTTATGTTCCAATCCTTCATCTTTTGGGTTGCTTTCCAGGAACAGTTCTCTTCAGAGCAGTTTTTCACATGTTCAGCCATAAGTTTTTTGTAAACATTTTAAAACTTGATTTTGTATGGATCTATTGTCCCTATCAAAGGGAGGATCACCTTAACAGTTTCAGACTGCCTTTCCCCTTCAAGTAGACTGGGAAGACGGCCAGCATTGCTCTACCTAGGAAAATTGTCCCTCTACCAGTCAAGCGTTCCAGCTCCGACTCCAAGGATGGCATGGGCAACCCCAGTAGCAGCGGAACCTCCAACAGTGATAACAGTTCAACTGAAGACACTGACAATTCCAAAGAATAGGATGAGTAACTGGGTACAGGCTTTAGTACACCGATTGTCGAGGAGCCTTTCGTCAAATTCTAAGTCCGGGTTTTATGTTCTAATCCTTCATCTTTTGGGTTGCTTTCCAGGAATAGTTCTCTTCAGAGCAGTTTTTCACATGTTCAGCCATAAGCTTTTTGTAAACATTTTAAAACTTGATTTTGTATGGATCTATTGTCCCTATCAAAGGGATGATCACCTTAACAGCTTCAGACTACTTTTCCCCTTCAGGCAGACTGGTGTCTTTTCTTTGATTTTGCTTTCCTACAAGATGGATACATTGATATCTACTTTTACCTGTAGCATTATTTCTTTTTAATAGAATAGATCTGAACTTACAAAAAAAAAGACAAATACCTAATTGATGTTACGAGTTCTATAAACTTGTTATGTTATTATGATTTCACTTTGCTTTCTCCATTTCTATATTCAATCTATAACTTATGTACTTGAACTCAAATTTTGTCTTTGGCATGGACTAGCCACTTTGTGATATATTCACTTGTTAGATTGACCTATTGGTTTCACCCAGTGTCTCTTCATTAAGAAAAAATGACAACTCATTAAGAGAAATAGTGTATAGAAACTTGAACCTAAGTGAAATAGATAACAACAATCTCCTTTTACCAATTAAGTTAACTAGATTAATTGTTTTTCCAAACCTATAAACAAATTAAGATTATGTTAAAGGTCAATTATAATTTTTGTTAGTTCACCTAACATAATTGTTATATATATATACACACAGATAAATATAAATAATATAGACAAGATATTTACATATAAAAACTTGTTATCTTCCTTTTTAATAAATTTAAATTTGTAAGTATCAAGAAATGAATCAAATCTCTTAAGATATGATTTTTTTATCCATTGAAAATTATAAATCTACATTAATTACAAAGTTTCAATGTAAGATTCTACCTAATAGCATTATATTGTTTTGTTGGAGAGTCCGTGCAATGATCTACTCATTTAAAAAAACATATATTTGTGTATCATAAAACATCAGAGGGTACATTTTTGTTTATCAAACTTTTATGTAGTGGAAAGTCTTTTTATTTTTCTTAATCTAATTCAGGCATATGATATGGGGCACTCAAATTGCCTCATTTTGGATGAGGGTGAATTTTCTAGTGTGATATAGTTTTACCTCTCCAATACCTCTCTTCAAAAAATCAATGATCTAGGATGTCTTAAAATAGTCCAAACCCTCTAAGAAAAAGTTTCATGGACAAAATTAGGTAAAACTATGAATTGCATCATAGTTCCTATTGAAATTATGACAATTTTCATTAAATAAAATGTGTAATTTAAAGTCCCTTATCCCACGCCATCTAATTTATCCATGAGTACTTATGTAAAAAAAGGTTATCAAAATTAAGGACAAATTTACCCCAAGGGGTTTGGCTTGTTGCCCAACTCTACGTTCTGTTAAGGCATAGCAGAGGTTGTTAAGAAGGTCGGAGGTTCAAATCCCACCGTGCAAAAAGGCAGTCGCCCGTGCAGTGCAGGGGGGAGGGTCAAGTAGGATGCTCAGGGGTTATAGTGGTAGCGATGAGAATCGACCCCATGTCACGCGAGTACGAAACCTGCCAGTTGTCGATTCCTCTGTATAAAAAAAAAATTAAAAACAATTTTCATTAAATAAAATGTATGATTTGAGGTCCCTTATCCCATGTCATTTAGTCTATTAAAATTTGAAAAAGTAAAGAATTACTTGATTTACTTTAATACTAATGTTTCTAATTCAATAACTTTACTAATAGTTTTACTAAAAAATATAAATACAATATCTTTAAATTTTATATGAAAAAACGTTTCCCTTCTACATGTTTCTCATCCTTCTCTTTAACCAAAACATAGTTTACATCTTTACCCACAAAAATTAACCAGAACTTAGTTTACATCTTTACCCACAAAAATGACTATGTTTCCCAAATAAAACATATTAAGAGAATCTAATTGAATGACTCTAAATTAACAATATCACGTATCTAAATATTTTCTTTGAGAGTTAGTCAATTGTGCATATCATTTACGTTTGATTTCATTTATTTGTATGTAACATTATTCTCACAAATGTGTAATAGGGAATTTGTTTTAGAGGTTTAAATAAGAAGTGAAGAAGGAATTTTTATACAAGGGTTTTAGACTTGATTTTATTTTTATATTTATTTTACTTAATCTTTTTATTTTAAATTTGTTTTTTTTAATACTATTTTTAATTTTTGTATGAAATTTAAAAATCTTTTTTATTAGTATTTATTGATGAACATTTCATATATCAATATTAAAAATATTTATATAAAAATATATTATTTTGTACTTATTAATTTTACTTTTTATAAAAAGCATAATCTAAATAAAAATCGTTTTTATAATGGATAGAATATAGTATTTACATTTTAAAAAATGAAGGCAGTATCTTCTTTTTAGGCGACTTTAATGCTAGAACAATAATTAACCAAATTATTATCTTAAGCAACAATTCCAACACTAATCCTCTATGGCTATATGAGAACCTTGTGTTAGCTAGCGGCGACTTGGTTAATGTTTTGTTTGATACTGAAGTAATCAAACTTTGTAGTTATTAAGATCTAACAATTTGTAATGGTCTTATGAAGTGGTCGAAGTCCAACCAAATGACTTGTATCCATGGGCTTGGTAGAAGTGTCATAGAGTAAGCAATATATGATATCCCCATATACAACCAAATAGTAAATTTTGAAATATTAAATGACCATGAGCCCAACTTTGATAATAGATCTTTAACCCTAACTCTTATTTTGCAGGCACATAAGCCCCATAACTTAGAATTATAATAATCAAAAGTGTGGTGCTCTGGTTGCCGGGCAGAGCACTCAGTCAATCCTTAACAGTAAAAAAATATCTTATTTTCTTTATCAGATTTTTCATTTAATTTTGTGCAGTAAAGAGGTAGTTTATCAGTAGAATACCTCGAATTGCTTCCGCTCTTGAATCCTGTTTCTGGTTCTGCTCCTGCTCCTGCTTCTGCTCCTGCTCCTGCTCCTGAAAGAGCCTTATTGCCGGCTCTGATTTTCCACCCTGCCGACTAGCAGGTTTGCTGGCCCTAGGAAACTGACGGGTTTCCTAGCCCCCGAGCCCACGTACCAAGAAAATGGATAGCAACCTGCTTTCCTCAGAGTACAAATCTCCTGAGTAAATACCCCAATAAATTTTCTCCTTTCCTCTCTGTTCTTTCATAAAACTTTCTTCACTCCCCGTTCTTTCCTGAAATTTTTTTCTTCCCCCCTGTTCTTCCATAAAACTCCCTTATACGTCCTTCACTCCACTGCCTTCCTTCCTCCACCGCCCTTCTTCCACCGCCCTTTTATTAATTTATGTTTATTTTTATTCTTGGGCAGTGTAGTTAAATTTTGCTTGACATCTGTTAGTTTCTTTGAACGGTGTGTTTATTCCATCTAACCAAATGCCCTAGAAATGGTTTACCTAAGTTTTATATTGAGCGGCAAAGTAATGACAACAATAATAATTTTGTTTATTATTTATTAATAACTAAATAATAAATCTTTAATAATTAACCATTATAATTATATATATTTCTTTGTTTATATTAATTAAAATTTCTTATTAATAATCATTAATTAATATGGGCATTACATACACCCACGCTTCAGGAAACTTCGTCCCGAAGTTATGGTCAAACATAGTGATACTAGGTACATTTATAGGTTTAAAGCAATTCACAATTACTTAGTTAACCTATCAACTATTTAAATATTTCATACTAGCGTGCATGTGCGAGGTGTGCATGCATGGCTAGTACATGCACAGGCTGCACATGTACTATAGCAAAAACCCTTAAATTCTAACTGAGACAATAATATTTTACGCAACATGACCCATATACAGATATAATATGATTTCTTGTGACTTTTGGAGTTATTTAACAATTATGTTCTTATCAGTTAGTTAGTTAAGATTGGTACCTACCATCACTACTTCCAGTATCATAATTGCCCAACATTCAACCATAATAACTAAGATGTCCACCCATCCTAACCTACGTCCGCATCCTCCCTATCCTTCCTCTGCTAGTATAGAAGTGGATGTCGGCTTCACCGACCTGACCACATAAGAACCTGAGAGTGATAGCGTCGGCTGAACAGCGGACCTAGCCTCTCCTAGCAGGCATCCGACCGTCGTCATCACAACAACATGGGGAGCGTGTCTCAGCACGGCCCTTCCATGACCTCGGGTACCCGACCATTGTCATCACAACAACATGGGGAGCGTGTCTCAGCACTGCCCTCCCACGACCTCGGGTATCATAAAAACATAGGGTGGAACACATCCATCCCTCTCAACATTCTGGGTCTACATACCCTATCAAACATACTTTGCTGCTATCCAGTTTATTGGTACGTGTCATTGTATCAGTATTTGGCAATAAGGCTCTTCTTTAAGCTATGTATTGAGTCATACTTGCATCACATACTCGGCTATCACATAGCCCCTATACCCTGCAGGTTAGCACTACGCAAAACATGCATTCATAACACATTAAATCAATAGCTAGTCCATTATCATTCACATTATTTCCTTTCACCATAAAATCACAAAATAAATCATATCATGGATGGGTACCCATGCACCTCATCATACATGTCACATCATATCAAGGATTACTATCAACTATGTGTTTTAGTTATGAAATTAATGAATCTGATGACGACTACTGCATGATAATCGCATAAGCACAATACATTCATATAAATGATAAGCATCATAACATCGTAATCAAAGCATCTACATAGGCATGTTAATCGTCGTAACATCATGATCAAAGTGTAGTATAAGCATGATAATATCATAATATCATAATTTAGAGCATAATCCTGCTAACATCATAACATCTGTAAATAATCACATATAACCTGCCAAAACATAGCTCATGAAGTATAGTTAAGTCCAAAGATAATAAGTAAATACACTGTAATAAGTCTGAGTGAAAAAATATGCCGGAGTCAAAATATGGGTATTACATACACCAACCCTTCAGGAAACTTCGTCCTGAAGTCATGGTCAAAATAGTGAGGGAAAATTTTGAAGCATAGTCTTTGTGTCCTCCCAAGTAGCAGATCCTGGGCTATACTTGTCCCACTGGACCTTAACTTGGTCCACCTGTCGACTACGGAGCTGTCGAACTCTATGATCCAGTATACGTAATGGTTTGGCCGTGAAGGTTCCCTCGTCCGAGACCTACAAGTCCTTCCAATGAATCTTGTGAGACTCATCGGCTATGTAATGTCGCAATACTGAAACATGAAATACATTATGAGTCCTATACAAGTGGGGTGGCAGTGCAAGACGATAAGCTACCGGTCCGATTCTCTCCAGAATCTCAAATGGCCCTATAAAGCGAGGCGACAGCTTGGTCCCCTTTCCAAACCGAATGGTGCTTTTATTCGGTCGGATGTGTATAAACACGCGATCCCCTACCTCATAAATTCTATCGGTTCTGTGTGCATCAGCATAACTCTTTTGTCTATCATGTGCTTCTTTAAGCCGTTTCCTGATCTGTACCACTTGCTCTTCCATCTCCTGAAGCAACTCAGGCCCGACTAAAACACGATCCTCCAACCTATCCCAACTGAGTGGAGTCCTACACGGTCTCCCATACAATTCCTGGTATGGAGGCATACCAATGGAGCTATGATGACTGTTGTTATACGCAAACTCTACTAGAGGAAGATATTTCTCCCACTGTGTCTGCTGATCCATAACATACATCCTAAGCATGTCCTCCATCACCCGATTCACCCTTTCTGTCTGCCCATCTGTCTCGGGATGATAAGCTGAGCTCAAGTTCAGTTGGGTTCCTAATGCTGACTGCATGCTTGTCCAAAATCTGGAGGTAAACTTAGGATCTCGGTCAGAAATGATCTTCTTTGGAACTCCATGAAGGCGTACAATTTCATTTATGAATACCCTTGCTACATCCATCACATCATAGGTGTCTCTCACTGGAATGAAGTGGGCACTTTTGGTCAGTTTGTCGACCACTATGAGTATAGCATTATGTCTCGAGGATGTGAGGGGCAATCCCATGACGAAGTCCATGGAAATGACTTCCCATTTAGTCTCAGGAATATCATGAGGCTGTAAGAGACCAGCTGGGTGTCGATGATCTGCCTTGACTTGATGACATTCTAGGCATTTCGAAACAAAATCCACTAGGTCGCTCTTCATACCAGCCCAGAAGAAGAGTTTCTTCATGTCTGCATACATCTTCTTCACTCCAGGGTGTGCACAATAATGTGCCCTATGGGACTCTCTAAGGATTGTTTCCCTGATACCACCTTCTTTAGGGATATACATCCTCCCTTGGTACCGTAGCAACCCATCTGCCTCAATATGGTACCCCTGATACTTCGACTCACACATCTTCCCACTCTGAATATCTGAGGTTACCTTAATATACCAACCATCTCCCAAGAGTTGTTCGAGCACTTTTTCTTTCAAATCCACTCTCAAGGGGATTAAGGAGAAAATCCTTGGCCTTCGACTTAGAGCGTCTGCCACCACATTCTCCTTTCCTTTGATATATGAGATACCAAAGTCATACTCGCTCATGAACTCACTCCATTGTCGCTGCCTAGCATTTAGATCCCTTTGCGTAAAAATATACTGCAAACTCTGATGATCTGTTTTAAGTGTGAAACTTCTGCCAACCAGGTAGTGTCTCCATAATTTTAGTGTCAGCATAACTGCTGCCAATTCCAGATCATGGGTGGCATATTGATCCTCATGAGGCTTCAACTTACGAGATGCATAAGCTATTACCCCACCTTCCTACATCAGAACTGCTCCTAACCCTTGCTTCGAGGCATCAGTACATACCATGAAGTCTTTATCCATGTCTGGTACCCATAATATTGGTGCACTCATCAGCAATCTCTTTAATTCAGCAAACGTGACATCACATTCAGTGGTCCATTCATATCTGATTCCCTTTCATTGCAAGGTGGTGATGGGTTTTGCAATCTTGGAGAATCCTTCCACAAATCTTCGGTAGTACCCTGCTAGTCCCATGAAGCTACGCACTTCATGCGCATTCTTCGGGATTGGCCAATCCTCAATGGCCTTCACCTTTTCTGAGTCCACTGAGATCCCTTCTCCTGAGATGATATGCCCTAAGTAGTGAATCTCCTTTTGGAAGAAAGAACACTTCGACAATTTACCAAATAGTTTATGTTCCCTTAAGCAAGTTAAGACCAACCGCAATTGCTCCTCATGCTCCTTCTCATTTTTAGAATATATAAGAATGTCATCTAAGAATACCTGAACAAAGTTGTCCAAGTAATTCCGAAAGACACTATTCATGAGGCTCATGAATACCGCTGGAGAATTTGCCAAACCAAATGGTACCACCACGAACTCATAATGCCCAAATCGAGTTCGAAAAGCAGTCTTAGGAATGTCATTTTCTTTAATCCTAAGCTGGTGATACCCTGACCGCAAATCGATCTTAGAGAAGACTGAGGCGCCTTTCATCTGATCAAATAGGTCATCAATTCTTGGTATAGGATACCTATTCTTCACTGTGGCTTTGTTCAGATCCTTATAATCAATGCACAGTCGCAAAGATCCATCCTTCTTCTTAACAAAGATCACTGGCGCTCCCCATGGTGAGATGCTAGGTCTAATTAGTCCCAAGTCTAGCAA
>LPNX010994453.1:184139-230582 GCA_001517045.1 Pseudotsuga menziesii
ATTACAAAAAGCACTTGATTTTTTATCTAAATAAAATTGATATATTTTAAGGGATTTAAAAATAATGAATTATATGTACCATTAAATAAGGACGATATTGAGGAATTCTATCATAAATTTACCACAACCCTCTCTAATTGCATTAACAAGTATGTTCTCATGGTGAACAACCAACCCTTGGTATGATAAAGAGTGCAAGCATGCTAGAAAATCCATTAGGGATGCTTCTAGATCTTGTCCTTAAAATTTTGACAAGATTATAGGTACAAAGTCCCAAGTAAAAGGGAAGAAAAAGTACTATATAAAGTGAAAGCAAGAGAAGTTTTTACATCTCGCTAAGATGGATCCTAAGAAATTCTGGAGGCAATTTCTAAGACGTGAAACTAAATAAAATAATATGATTCCCTTAAGAAGTTTTCTCTTTGGAAGAAGTTTTCTATTTAGAAGACATAGAATTTGGGGTTAAGTGTCTCACGAAAGGGAAAGCTAAGGACATTGAAGGATACCAAGCACAAATATTAAAAATGGGTGGCCCTATCCTCATCCCTCACATCCACAAGCTCTTCAATTTAGCAGCAAAATAGGGTTTCCCTAAACCTTGGACAAAAGGTTGATTGTTCCTATTTTTAAAAATGGAGATAAAAATAATCCATCTAATTATAGGACCATTATGATTAACCCTCTTTCAGCTAAGTTATATGAAATTATTTTGGAAAAGAATATCAACATATGGTTAGAGATTCTTCTAAAAAAAAGTAAAAGGCTATGAGTTAGTTATGAGCTATCATTCAGCTATGGATCACCTTGTTACACTGAGGACCATTGTTAAGAAGTGTTGTAATAATAAAACCAATCTTATGTGTTTCTTTGTTGAATTTAGAAGAACATTTAATGTGACAGTGCCTATAACTAACCTTTGGAATAGATTGGAAAAGTTAAAAGTCCCTTTTGAATTGAGAGTTGTTGCGATAAGGTTGTACGAGAAGGTTTTTCCAAGTTTAGGAACTTTGAGGACTAGCTATAAGAAATTAATTGTAATATAGGACACAGGAAAGGTTTTACCCTATCCCCTACCTTTTTTGGTATATACGTCAACAAGCTAGAGGGTTGTTTTGGAAGATGCAAGTTGTGTTGGCACAACTTTGGATAGTATAGTCATCATCCTTCTTCTTTACACTAATGGTATTGTTCCAATGATGAGGAGTCCTTATGATCTTGACAAGCAATTGGAAATTCTAAAGGATTTTTCCCTAGTACGGGTATGATTGTTAACACTTACAAAACAAAGGTTAGGATAATTAAATCCCAAATGATCACTCATGCTAATTTCATCTATGACAACAATAACTTAGAAGAAGTGAATCCATACAATTATCTCTAATCTGATCTTCATCACAAGCTTAACTAGAGCTATAGCTTTGAGGAAAGGATAAATGGAGGGTGGAAATCTTATTATGGACTTGAAAACAATTGTATATTACTAGACCTTTGGCTTTGGAATAAGAAGAAACTCCTATTTGAGACTCGCGTCACTCATGTTATCTTATATGGATGTTAAGTTTGGGGGTGCAACATCTCTAAAGAATCATGAAGAATGATAGAACAAATCCAAAAGTTCTTTATAACATATAAAGTAAATCCTAAAACACCATGGGATGAAAGAAATTGTCATTTTTGTGATTCTAAGCGGGTTGAAGATGAAAATCAATTTCTCATAGATTGTCTCTAGTACACCCATGTTAGAGCACAATTTCAAAATATTTGCTACGATATTAACCTTCCTAACATTTTAACTCATCATAACTATAGTGATTTAAGACTGCTTCTTTTAAAGCTTTTTGAGTACATAAATCAAATTCTAAAGAAAATCAAATAATTCCAGGTTAGATATACCAATGTTTTTCTTAATAAACACTAATAACCATCATCATCATCATCAATATATAACAAAACATTATATACAAAAAAAATATTTAAATTTTTATTAAAAATAATTTTTCACTTACAATAAAATACCAACTAAAAAAACAAAAAAATTATACCATAGTATTTTTTTGTTGTTATAATAGTAAAATTTCATTTCTTTAATAGAATATTATAATATTACTCACTAAAAAATTACTTAATCAATTCCACTAAAAATATCATTTTTATTAATTAAACTTGTAACTTTAATTTACTAACCAAATTACCACCCATTTGTTATTCTTTTTTCAAAAGAAAAAATACAAGACCTTGATATTCATAACTGAATCAAAGGACATCTTATACAATCATCCAGCAGTGGCACTCCCTTAATATTGTGACTAAGCACATGAGGGACCTTCAGTTCACAATGGTGATTCCAAGTCACCCAGAGCATGAGCAAATTGAACATAAAGTCTTTCAAGGACAGGCTTTTTTCATCATTCCTGTAAACAGGTCAGAGTTCTGCAATAAAGGCAAGATCAAATATGACCAAGAAGCAAATTAGTGCTAAGCATAACAAGAAGGCTGAAGAGTCTCTTATGTGTCAGCTAGACAGCATAAACAATAGTAAACATAAATCTGTGAAGTAAAGATAGGACTAATGCCCAGCACAAAGATTTTTTTAAAAAGCTGAAAGTTACCATGATCAATGATCATGTCATTCTCAAATTCCAAATAATTACCAAAACCAGTATCAAGTGAAAGAGCCTTTTTTGAGAGACTGTCAGCTTGCTGGTTATGCTCACAATAAATGTGCTGAATGGTCACAGATGGTAAAGATTGCAGCATAAAATCGTATGTCATCACACCAGTGACTCAGATTTGGTGAGTTTAGTGAAGTGAGTCTATTTGCCCATGAAATGATGACAAGGGAATCACCAAAGATAGTGAGAAGAGGAATCCCCAAGTGTTTAGTCACAACCGGGAGAGCCCAGAGAGCCAGGAGCTCTGATCTAGTATTGGTAATACTGCCACAGCCTAGAGAAAATTTCATACAATGAGAACCACTCAGATGAATCACAAATCCTACTCCCCCAATGTTCCCAGTAGCTACTTCATAAAAAAAACCACATCGGAAAATGAGCTGAGGAAATGTCCCAATGCATCGTAGTTTTTTCTTCTTTCTTGGAGCAGAATATTGGTGAGTAAGTGCTTCTGTATGATGAAAAATGGCATAAACTGAGGGCATCTTATTGTCAAAAATGCATCCATTCTTGAGTTTCTAGATGCTCCAAAAAAAGAATATGGGAAGATAAATAAAAGCAGTGTCTGCAGAGTAATAAGAAAACCAAAGTTCTAGAAACGACCTGATAGATCCTTTAAAAAAGGATCATATACCAAAATGTTCATGAAGCAGAGAAAAGGCTCTCTTGGTAAATGAGCAGTCAATAAACAAATATTGACTCATATCTTCTCCCTAGCTTTCTGCAGAGTAAGCAAATGCTCGGCCCCTGAAAACCAGGACACTTTAATTTGTCCCAGGTCAAAACTTTATTCAAAATCAAAAGCCATATGAAACATCTAATTTTTGCTGGAATGTTGATCTTCCATAGAAGATTATGAACAAAGGACAGTTCAAACTGATGATCATGAAGATTATGAGATATGCATTCATAGGCCTGGGCTGTAGAGAGATTCCCTATGTAGTTGTCATATGACCATAATAAAGAGTCAACCTGAGGCTTGAGCCTGATTCTACCATACTCCAGCCCTGAAATATAATCGTTCCATAGAAGCTTCCATTCTCCTCCCAGATCCAAATCATCAACAGTAAGCCAATAATGTCTAGCATCAGGAGAGTAGTTTCTTGCTTGATCCAGCGTTAATATTCCATAGTCCTCCAAGTATTCCCGTAAATCATTTGGAAGCAAGTATGCAGATCCCATGCCTACAATTGGATCCAATCCCACCCGAATAGACACCCCATTCCCAACATGCCAAGTAAGACCCCTGCCAAGCCAATATAGGGTGTGAATAAATCCCTTCCATATTATTGATACACCATTAACTGAGAAATTTTTGTTGCGGATCTAGGACACAACAGAAAGATTTTTCATATATTTAATTGACAAGACTTTGTACCAGATACCGTTCCCATTTAGGGCTAACCAAAATCTCTTGAGGCACAAAGAAATACTGAACCATTCCAAATGTTTTATTCCCCAGCCACCAAGAGAAGTGGGTTTGGATAGAGCCGACCAATATGCAAGATGAAACTTTTTTCTATCCTGTGTAGATCCCCACAGGAAGGAGAACATACAACTTCTGAGCTTGTCAAGAATGGATTTGGGGACAGGAACTAAATCCATCCAGTACACAGGCAGACTAGTGAGTACAGCTTTAATCAAGACAAGTCTTCCCCCAATAGAAAGAAGGTGAAAAGACCAATGATGAATTATTCTTTCAAATTTCCTAATAAGCCATTGCCAGTCTTTAACCAAGTATCCCAAGGGTTTTATAAAAATAGCCAAGGTAGGTGAAACCCAAGGAAATGTGCTCAGATTTAAAGGAGAGGGAGCAGGTGATCCTGTTTAATACCCCATCATCAACATTGTTGTATAGAAAGATGGATTTGTCCATATTAATGCTCATACCTAAGGCAACACAGAAGGTATCAAGAATGAGTTTAAAAGCAACCCACTCTTCAAAGGTACCAAAGCCGAACAAAATCACATCATCGAAAAAGAGAAGGTGGGTGAGAGAGAGCTGGGGAGAAATCTTGATACCCTTGATCCTTCCATTTCTTCCTGCATCATCAATTAAGAGACTGAGACCTTCGATAACAAGGATGAACAACAACAGAGATAGTGGGCATCCTTTCCTAATACCTCGGGAGGCCGTGAAAAAACTTGAGGGTGACCCATTGATTAGTAGCACAAAATTTGCAGAGGACAAACACCCCATCATCCAGTTGACACCCATCAAAGGAACACCAATTTGAAGAAGTATAAGTCTGAGATAGGTCCAGTTCACCCTATCGAAAGCCTTGGAGAGATCCAGTTTGAGAATGAGAGGACACCTATTTTTGGTTTTGACAATGTGGAGAACTTCTTGAGTAATGGCCAGAGGCTTAGAGATATGTCTGTTTTTTAAGAACCCAAATTGCTGAGGGGAGATGAACTTGTCTAAAAAAGGCTTAAGGCGCTGAGCAACAACTTTGGAAATCAATTTATAAACTAGATTGCACATAGAGATTGGTCTAAAATCAGCAAAGGAGAGGGGTTTATCCCTTTTGGGAATGAGAGCAATAAAAGTGGAGTTCAAAGAAGGAACAACCCTGCCTTCCAGCCTATAGATTTCAACTAGATTAACAAGTTCATTCCCCAAGATATCAAAAAATGCCAGGAAAAATTCCACTGGCCATCCATCGGGACCAGGAGATTTATCCTTCTTAAAGGATTTTAAAGCTCGTTCTACTTCCTCCAAGGTTATCTGAGAAGTGAAAGACTCCTTCTCCTCATGTTTGATAAAGGAGGGAAACAAGTGAATGACCTTCAGTTTAGCCTCAATAGTGGTCTGATGATCATCACTAAAAATCTGCTTGAAATGCCTAACACCCAGGTCCTTTAAACCTTTATCATGCTCAACCATATTACCTGCTTCATCTTCCAGGCCCCAAATGGCATTTTGATTCCTCCTGGAAGAAGCCACTAAGTGAAAGAATTTGGTGTTGGCATCTCCCAACGAAGCCCAAATCATCCTATTTTGAAGCCTGGTAGATGAAAGCTCATGATCCCTCATTTTTTTTAACTCATTACGCAGAGCCAAGAGCTTGTTATTTTCATGTAGGCTGAGCATACCCATGGAAGAAGAAAGTAAGAGATGATTAATTTCTTCCTCAATGAGTATGATTTTGTCTTTCATCTCCAGGGTTTTATCATGAGTCCAAACTTTTACTTTCTCTTTCAGGAGATGAAGCTTCATCGAGAAATCCTCCATCCCATAAGTGTTAGTCCCATGGGTAAGTTGAGGCCATGCTGCCCTAACCATTTTAACAAATTCTTCATTGGAAAACTAGTAGTGGTTAAAATTGAAGGGGAAAGAACAAGAGACAGTATCCTCCTTCCATTAAAAAATAACAGGGTAATGATCAGACACCAATGAGGGATACATCCAAACCCTAAGCCTAGGGAGAAGATCAACCAAGCTAGTCAAAAGAAAGAATCTGTCAAGCCTTTTGCATATACCTTCTTCCCCATACCTACCATTCCTCCATGTGGGTCCTGCATAGGGTGGAGCAATATCAACCAGTTGAAAGGACAAGAAAAGATGCGAGAACTAGGGACCAAGAGGGTCGAGGTGGGCCTTTTTCCCCCAAAATTTAGACCCATTTAGATTCAAATTTAAATCTCCTGCAAGGACAATATTGGCAAGAGAGAGAAGGCCTCCCCTGGTAGTCGTATTCCAGAAAGGTTCTCGATTGGTGTAAGGCCCATAGCAATTGAAGATGGAGAGAGATATAGATGAGCCACGAAGACGAGCATTTAGGAGTATACCCACAAAAGCACGAAAGGATTTGCACTTAACACGAAGAGGGTTCCAAGCAGAGAGAATACCCCATGAAATTTCGGACGAGCTAATTGCACAAAATTTCCATCCCGGACGAAGTTTGGAGAAAGATAAAAGAGCAGGGTAAGTGTTGTTCATGGTTTCCTAAAGGAGGATTAAATCAGGAGATAGAGAAGCAAAAAGATTAAGTAGGCTTTTTTGTTTGGCCAAGCCTCCCAAGCCTTGAACGTTAAGGGAAAGTATTTCCATTAAGAACCATTCAGAGAGGGTGTACTTGCTCTAAGGACTCGAGGTGGGGAATGTGGCTTTTGACGAGCTGCATTTTTTAGCCTGGTAGACAAAGGAGTATACTGAGTGGAAGAAAAGGAAAAAATCGAGGACGAGGGTGGTAATTTTTTGTTTTTTCTCCAAATAGTGACATTTTCGAAGCGTATAGAGCCTAAAGGTTGAATCGAGGGTGAGGGATGGGTTTTAGCAGAGAAAATTTCCAAAGAAACTTGTAAGGAGGGGTCTAAAAAGGAGGGAGAGGAAGCTGGGCTTCATGGAGGGGAGGAAACAGTCTATTGACGAAGACCAGTAAGAGGGGGAAAATCAGAATCTGAGAAAATGGAGGACGACAGGGAGGGGGAAGGATGAGAAATCAGCTGCACATAAGGAAGAGGGGAATGATGAGGAGATAGAGCCTCCTTGGAGCCGTGGGAAGGGTCCGAAACAGGAGAGGAAAGAGACTCCAAAGGCAGAGAGGCCGCTGCAGATGAGGGCAAAGATACAGTTTTCACCATAGAATCCAAAAGTAGTAGCTCTTGTTCCGACGCATCTTCAAAAAAAGAACAAGCATTTTTATACATACCTTTTGTTGGTGAAGTCTGAGTAGATGGGGGAGGATAGTTCACGACAACTCCAATCAGAGGAGGAGTGGCCTGCCTCACCAATGGAGAGGGAGAAGTGGAAGGAGAAGCCGCACCCTGGTGGAGAACCGGGCATTCCCTCCGCAGGTGACCAACATCCCTGTAGTGACTACACCGAAAGGGTATGTTGTGATATTCAAGTTTCTGCAAGAACATGCGCTCCTGGCATAAAATTTCAACGTCTTCCAGAAGGCCCACCGTAACGTCCATTTCTACCAAAATATTAGCCATCCGCTTGTCAAAAGCTTGCATAAAGTCCTCCTCCCCTCCCACGAAATGACCAATAGTGTTCCTGACACCTTCAAGCAGAGGGCGGCTCCACAAGGGGAAGGGTAGGCCTAGAAGTAAGACCCATAAGTGACATTTCTTTACCCACTCCTTCAATGGGTCGAAGTGAACGTGCCAACGATCCAAAACCAAAGATCCCTCACCAATGTGCCACAGAGAATTTAGAACAGTCGTGGCGTGGGAAGCTTTCAAGAAAACAATAACCAGCCACCCTTTAGCAAGTAAGCTTATCGTGGGGACGTAGGAGAAAAGAGGCTTCTAGTTCTCCGTGGCCCAAGCAATCCATTCCAGTTTCCCCATCTTACAGTATTCCAGTCTGCTAATGAGATCCCTAGAGCATAGAGCTTCCACTTGATCCATATAAATGTCGTGGCCTAGAATAAAACAAAGCCTCCCTTCTAATACTTTATGGGCTTAAGAATTTCTCCTATGATGAGAGCGAGCCGAGGTGGATAGAGGAGCACACGACATGTGGGGGGGAGCCCCATCAAAAAGACTCGACATAGGGCCAAAAAAAAAAGAAAAACTATTCCCAACAACGAAAACCCCCAGCGAAAAAGTCAAAGGCACAGACAACTAGGGTTAGGAAAAAAGCCCAAGGGCAGACCTATGGGATGAATAGAGTCAACCCACCAAAAATTGTACAAACCCCAGATGCGAGAAACAACAATAGAAACCAAAGGAAACCAAGGTTGCTGAGAAACATCCAAGGTTGGAAACCCACCCACGTGACCCTAGTGCCGAAAGTTCAAAAAAAACAGAAACCGCGAGGGTTCGAAGTAAACCCAGAAGACTCGACAAAGGAAAGGAGACAGTGCCCCTACAAACACGAGAAAGAGACCAAATAATCAACACAAAGTCAACTCCCATCATTTTCAGGTACCCTCAAGGTGGAAGAGAAATCTACGTAGAGAAAAACCCAAAACCCACATCACCCTCATTGCAGGAGAATGTGAACAGCATGAAGACATTCAAGGGTCAGACAGAAACCGGTTAGAAAAAACCTAAAACCATTCCCACTTTTTTAATAACTGGTTGGTACTAGTCCTCCGCGGAGGAGGAGGAACTCCAGTCGCCGATTCTTGCCAGAAGAAACACATAAACAAAGCAGACCCAGAAGCCAACGTGGGAAACCCAGAACCCAGAAGGTAAAATGGGAGAGGGAGCAGGAAGAAGAGACAACACCAGCTCCAGGAAGTAGCAGAAAAACCAAAATGCAGGCAGTCCACAAAGATGAGAGGGACAAAAAACCCAAGTCATGACTATGTCTCATCATGGGGACAGAAACACAGATCCAGCAGAGACAGCTTCAAAACCCTCATCACACTTCCCCATTTGTTATTTATAGATAATTAGATTGTTTTTTTATTGACTAATAAATTTTTATATATATTATAAAGTTTCGAGATTATTAAGTACCATTTTCTTGAACCAACATGAAGAATTGCATAATGCAACCATAACCCTTTTTTTTCCTTTACTTGAGGAATTGGTAATAAACATTCCATATGTGGTCCATGATCTCTAAAAGCCCCTCTTGAATAATTCCCTTTATAAGCGCAATGAAAATTAAGTTGTATCCAAAAGGGACCACAACTTGATTGTTGTCCTTTAAAACCCCGATGAGAAGCACAATAACAATTAAGTTATATCCATCCTTGTTAAGGGGTCCACAACCTTAACCGTTGTCCATTATTGGCATTTTGAATGGCATGTAATGAAATTTCTAAATATTTTTAAATTCTACGTCTCCATATTTGAGATAGGTAAATCATGCTAGTTAGGAATAGGATCTCCTAGCACTAAAGGTGTAACGATACACCCAAAAAAACATAAATCATTGGTGTGATGTTGGCCATCCACAACTACAAAGGTAAGGTTTACATGGATATAAAGTAATTAATTTTTTATTAGTTTTTAACAAGGTCAAAATACTATTGTTTTTTATAATTGTTGATTAAGTATTAGTTTGTTTGACTCGATAGTCATAAGTTTAAATCCAAAAAGAGAGTAGTGTATATACATCTTTGTAGACTTTAACAGTTAAATCACTATACAGAAAGGGTCCCTTGTCCCATAAACACGAAAGTCTCATACATTAAATTGATTTCTTGCTTGACGATAACCTTAAAAATAACCTGGATTGAAAGCAAAAAAAAATGATTATAATCAATAGAAACTCTATTTAAAAAAATCAAGTTTCTTTTATAATGTGTTCCCTTTCTGTAGTGCACGCGTTGGAGAATAATCTATTGACAGATTACCTTGTGTATGAATATAGCTCATATATATATATTGTTTATAATTATAATGATGTGTATGTGTCAAATTAATATTTAATATAATGCATTATTTTATTATAAATTATTTTAGTTGCAATTTTTTATTATATATATAAGTAAATTACATAAGGAAGGTTTGATAACAAAAAATGTTATTATGGAAAGTGAAGTAAATTGTGTTGAAATTTTTTGGATGTGGATGATTGTATAGGTTAACTTTAAAGTAAAATTAATAGGTGTTGGAATTTATTTTTTTATATTTAAATAGTATAAATTTTTATAAAATAAAATATAGATATTTTTTAATATATATATATATATAAGAGAGTAAAATGCTAGAGGGTATTTTTAAATAAAAAAAAATTTTATAAGATAAAATATATTTTTTTAATAAATATGTGTTTTATTTTTTTTAATATATATTAAAAGTAAAATGTAAGAGAATATTATAATATGAAAATTTGAATTATAAATTAGAGAATCCACGTTATATTATGATTTGTTTATATATTTTATATTCAAATTATTGTTATTTTTTTAAAAGTGTTAAGAATAAAAATTTTATTTTTTTAAAATTGTTAAGAATAAAAATATTAAATAAAAATTTTGGTTATAAGGAATTGGTATGTAGACTCCTTATATTTAAATTAAAGTTTATGTTTTATTTTTATGTTTCGTAATTAAATTACTTGTTTTAATAAAAAAAAATCATAAATTAAATTTTTTATATAATTTTGATAATCTTGGTTTAAAAAGTATTTTTGGATGTTTATATGTATATATAATTTTGAATTTATTTTTAAGAAGATTTGGCCTAAATTTTATTAAATTTTTTATGACTTTTTAGTGCCTAAAATTTGTTCGTGATCAAATCCTTAGCCAACATGTACACATTAGTAACACTATATATATATATTCATTTAGGAAACTATGATGGAGGGAGAAAAAGCTAAGGAAGTTCTGGAGGCCTGGTTGAAAGGCTGGAATTTTGGATACATAAGTTCAGATGGACATTCGGGGGAACTGATAATGGCTTGGAACTAGGATTTTGAGGAAATGCAAGAGGAAAAACACAGTACGGTGTTGAAAAAAGTTCTTAAAGAGAAAGCTTCTCGGATTTCCTTTGCAATGTACAATGTTTATGGACCATATCAAGACCGAAAAGGGTTCTGGGAAGCTTTCTTCAACTCAGGTCTGATGGAGACAAGGAACGTAATTATAGGAGGGGATCTGAATCTAACCCTATCTGAAAAGGAAAATTGGGAAATTTCAGCCCGCTGGGATGGTCTGAGCTCATACTTTGCTAACCTCTTCAAATCCAAGGAGCTGGTTGATATCCAACCGCTAAATCTAACGCCAACATGGAGAAACAATAGAAGCGGGGATCAGGCCATCTCTAAAAGGTTAGATAGATTTCTACTCTCAGAAAATTTGCTTTCAAGGTCTTTAATAATTAGAACATGGGTTGAAGTTGGGGGTCTATCGGACCATCTCCCAGTTCTTCTACAAATTCAAACCCTAAAATTAAACCGGTGGCCCCTTTTAAATTTAATCCAACATGGTTATTAGAGGAATACTATTGGAAGATGATAGGAGATTCTTAGAATCACCTGGAGGAAAATCCTAATGTATATTACATGAAGCAGCTGGGAGAAAACCTTAGCAAAATTAAGAAGGTTTCAAAACCTTGGGCCAAGGCTTACAATGAAAATCAACAGAAACAACTCAAAGAAGTTGAAAGTTCCCTAAAAAGGATCTATGAACATAATAACTCAGGCATTTTTACAGAAGAAGAATTAAAGGAAGTTAAGGAAAATGAGCTAAAAAGAGAAGAACTTCTGGCCAAGAAGGAGCAGCTTCTAAGGCTAAAAAGCAAAGCAATATGGATAAAAGAAGGAGACAACAATACCAAATTCTTTCATAATTTCTCCAACAAAAGAAGGAACCAAAACATGATCTCGACTATAAAAGACGTGAATGGGGAAATGGTCAACTCTTTTAAGGAAAAAGTTGAGGCTGGGGAGGGGTTTTTAGAAACCTCTTCAAGGAACCAGTAGGGTGCGATATTCAAGAAATCCTAGAGGTCGTTAATCTTTTCCCCAGATTGATAGATGAAGGAATGAACAATCTCATGAAGGAGGAAGTCACTGAGCAAGAACTAGAGAAGGTTGTATACTCCTGTAAAAAAAGAAAAAATCCTAGGACCGGATGGGCTAACAATTGAATTTTTCCAGGGGTTTTATGACCTAGTGAAAGAAGATTTACTGAAAGCAGTAAAAGAGTCTTAAAGTACTGGGAAGGTGCTAGGAGCACTAAACTCCACATTCTTGGCTCTCATCCCTAAGAAACAGAAACCTTCCTCCTTTGAGGAGTTCAGACCAATCTCGTGCTGCATTGTAGTCTACAAATTAATAGCAAAGATTATAGCCCAAAGGCTAAATCCAATTTTAGGCCAATTCATAACCAAGGAGCAGTTTGGTTTCCTGTTTAATAGGAAAATTCATGATGCAGTGTCCCTTGCATAGGAAGCAATGCAGACCATCAAGCTAGATAAAAGAGCAGCCTTCGCCTTAAAATTGGACCTCTCTAAAGCATATGACAGGGTGAATTGGACCTTTTAAGACTGGTGATGAACTAGATAGGACTGGACCTGGTGATAGTTAATTGGATAATGGGATGTGTACAATCAACATCCTTTGTTGTTTTTATTAATGGATCCCCCTCTAACTTATTCAGGGCTTCAAGAGGTCTCAGGCAAGGGTGCCCTCTTTCTCCTTTTCTCTTCCTAATAATAGTAGATTCCCTACGTAGAATTATCCAACATGAAAAAAGGGAGGGCTCCTTCAAAGGAATAAGGATCAACAACACAGTGGAATTATCACACATCCTGTTTGTAGATGATGTGGTAATGTTAGGAGAAGGTACCTGGGGGAACCCAAAGGAAGCATAGAAGATCCTAGATTTATACAAGAAAGCCACAGGTATGCACATCAATATGGAAAAGTATATTCTCTCATAAAATGGTTTAACAGAAAGCATGAAAGAAAGAATTAGGGTTGTATCCCCTTATATTATAAAACCAATGGATGAAGGCTTCAAGTATCTAGGGATTGCACTTAATCCCAATGCCTACTCTTTCAAAGATTGGATGTGGCTTTATAAAAATATTGAGGGAAGAATTGGTTGTTGGACTTACAAATTCTTGTCTAGGGGAGGAAGGCTGGTACTGCTTAAGGCAGTTCTTCAAAGTATCCCAGTATATTGGGCCACACATTGCTTACATCCCAAAGGGATTCTTACAGAAAATCAGGAAAAAATTCTTCTCGTTCTTATGGTCTGCAAAGAGACAGCTAGAAGGAGTCCCCCTAGCTAAGTGGAAATTGATTGCTAACCCAAAAGAACTAGGGGGGTGGGGGATAAACAATCTCTTTCTGTTTTGCAAATCCCTGGCAACCAAAAATCTATGGCGCCTAATTAATAATCCAGACTCTCTATGGGGTAAAGTATTATCTTCCAAATATTTCCCAAATGGGTCCATTCAAGAGTGGATAAGGAAGAGAGACAAAACCTTCAAAAATGGGTCCATAGGGTGGAAAGCGTTGATTTCAGCTTTCCCCCAGGTAGGAAACTGGCTGGCCTGGTTGGTGGGGAATGGAATACATATCAGGGTTGGAGAAGATCCTTGGTCAGGGGCAGGGGAGAGATTCAAACTCTCAGAAGACCTAATCTCAAAATTACGAAGCTCTGGGATCAGCACCCTAAACCAAGCTAGTGTAACAACTCCACAAAGGGTAACATTATGGAAGAGCTCAAAATATTTAGGACTAGAGGAAGGACTAAGGGAGGAATGGGAGGAATACGTTTCTCTGCTCAAATCCAACTTAATTCTTTAAGAAGAGGAAAATATAGACAATCTAGTATGGACTAAAAACCCAGTCAATGGGGAATTCACGGCTAAATTGGGCTACAAAACTTGGGTATGGGAGAAGCATCAGGGAGAGAAGGAGATTTGGTGGAAGCAACTTTGGAAATCCGAAGGACCCTTAAAATCCAAAATTACCTTATGGTTGACCCTCAATAATAAGCTTCTAACTTGGGATAACTTACAGAAAAGAGGTTGGAATGGACCAAATCGTTGTACACTCTGTCATTCAAAGGAGGAAAATGTATCTCATTTGTTTGATCCCTTTCATTATGCAGACATAGTGTAGAAGATAACTTGCAGATAATTTAAAGTCCAAGGAGCGTCGGGGATTTCTCTGGAACACAAAGCAAAATCCTGGTGGACAGAAAAATCGGTACGTCTCTACAGTGCTTACCTATCTCTTTTCTCCTTTGGAATATGGTGGGATAGAAACATGATAATTTTCAATAACAAATTAATTCCACCCGAAGTAACTTCAGCTCTTATGATATAGTGGGCTAGAGAATACAAAGCCCAAGAAAAAGAGCCAAAGCTAAGAGTACTAATTCCTCCAAAAATCAACAAAAGAATTCCATGGGAGTTTTTTTGATGGTGTAAGTCAAGGGGACCCCACATTGGGAGGTTCAGGAGGAGTACTATATCTCTCAAGGTTTCACAAGTTTCAAGCAAAATTTGCACCCAGGCAATGTACAAACAACAAGGCCGAACTTGCAGCATTGCACAGGATCCTGGAATTAGCAATAAAAAATAACATATCACAACTACAAGTTTATGGGGACTCAAAAATGGTGGTCGATTGGGTAAATAAAAAGATCCAGATCAACGCCCCACACCTGCAACAGCTACTAAATGGAATAAAAAGACTGCTGGAATCATTCTCTAGCCTCATGATATCTCACATCTATGGGGAGTTGAACACAGAAGCTGATAGACTGTCCAAGCTATCACTCCTACTGGAGCCAGTCAAGCTAGAAACAGAGGAAACTTCATAAAATTAAACTCAAAATGTTTACAGAAGTATAAAGGACTAAGAACATGAAAAGCACAGACTCTTGTATAACAGGGTGATTTTTTGCAATTTTGTAAATTGTGTCGATATGTATGATGAAGAGAAGATTTTGAATCTTCAGTAATGAAAGTTCTTCAAGAACAATTTATAGCCATTCTTTATTTAGGATGGAAGATATTTTCCATTTGGAAAATACATATACAATTTTGAATTTATTTTGAAGAGGATCTTTTAGTGCCTAAACTAAATTAATTTCTTTAGGATCTTTTAGTGCTCGTAAATGTTCCTAGATTTTTATTCAATCTTAGTATCAAATCCTTAGCCAACATTTACACATTAGTAACTCTTTGGATTCTTCATCTTTCTTGTGTTGGTTTGCAAATGAGTTACCCAATTCACCATGCCTTATTTGTGGTGATTTTAATATGATAGAATGTTAGGAAGAAAAGGAAGGTGCATTTCCTACCCACTTTTTTTAATTGGGAAGAAAGAATCATATGATATGCCTTGAAATCCAACCTTGGGATTTGTGAACCCGACAAAACTCATCTACAATATTTTGTTGTGTTATGGTTACTTAGATTTCTTTTAGATAAGGGTTGGAGAATATTTTCATGACCCTAATGTAATTTGACTATCCCTAATGGCATCTGAGTGACCCTAACAGCATGACAACGGTAATGACGATGATGGTGATTATGCGTCTTGACAATTAAAAATATGGCATTGATGATCATTCGATTATAAGATGACAACAATGACTACAATGATCATGTCAATGATGAGGACAACAATTTCAGCTCCAACGCCAAAGCTCATATACCAAATTCATGTTATAATTAGGTAGTTGGATTCCTTTTTCGTAATCACAATGATGACGATGACGACAATGACGACAATGAATATGATGATAGATATGTGATGCTTACAATGATGATGATGATGATGATGATGACGACAACGACAATGACTATGATGATATATATGTGATGCTTACACTGATGATGATGATGACAATAATGTCAATGTATATGATGATGATAACAACAATGATGATGACAATTAAGAAGACAATTAATAATTAAGACCCATCCCAATTATCAGATGTCAAATATCATGAACTAAATTCATGTAAGGTATTAGAGCGATGACGACGATAACAATATCGATGAGAATGATGATGATGCATGTGAAAACACTATTTGATCTTGGTTCATATCCCACCCTTACAATTATTAATGTTTGGAAGTTAGACTAACCAAATTAAATTGAAAAAACTTTTGAATATCACTTATAAAACTTGTTGATATTTTAATTAAAAATTATTTTATTTTATATTTTTAAAACCAAAATCACAAGATCCATGAATGATGATTCTTCCAAGTTTATTGCAATTTCATAGCGCCTATTATGGAGCATTCCATACTATACTAACCTTAAACCACAATTTAAAATTGGAGCAAGGACTAGTTATGCCCTTGTTTACATTAATAGCTCATAAATAACCACTTTTGGAGTTTACATAACTCATTGATCAATTCAAATATTGCAAATAAACCCTATAATATACTAGTTATATTTTAGAGGTAAAGTTTAATAAGTCTTACAACCAAAATAAAAATAAACTAAAAGTAGAAAAAAAATCACAAGATGAGGAACACAAAACATAGGATAAATTTCAATGCAATCTAACTTATTTCACAAGGCAATGATTCTATATATCTAACCTTAGAGCATCATATACAACTATGTCAATTTTAACTTCATGGTAGAGAGGGATGTTTCCTCAACTTTTAGTTCAACTTGCAGTTCAACTTACAGTGCATTTATGAGTATCTATTGATATATTTCTTTGTTTTATACTTTATTGATTTAAAGTATTTGGTTCCTCGTCATCATCCTAAAAATAAAAATAAAACATTATAATTTTATGGTTTTATAATATAATTCATAAGATTACTCATAATCCCTTGTTAATATTAATATCTACAAAAATACATACATGTGTAAAAATATTAAATTTAATAAAAACTTTTGAAGCATAAATTTATTAGATAATTTTTTATTAATGTTAATCTCTACTTAAATACTTGCATATTTAAAAATACCAAACTTAAATTATGAGCTTATTCTATAATTCTTTATTGATGTCTATCAAAAAAAATTTTAATATTTAGAAAAATAAAGTATTTAAAAAATGTGTCACCACATTAGAAGTGTGTCCATATATATACTGAATGTGTTAAATTTTGACAATCATAGAATAAGAAAAAGATCATCTTATTAAATATAGATTCAAAATTATATATAATCACATTTTTTATTAATTAAAAATATTTTATAAATTAATATTAAACATTAAAAATATATTTTAATCAAAATTATTAAAATAAATTTAATATATAAAAAATTATTAAAAAATAATAATAATTTAAATATATAACATAAAAATAAATCATAATATATAATATTAATTTAAGAATGTATCATGTACCAATTTCTTATAAATCAAAATATATAATATTAATTTATGGATGTCTCATTTACTCTTTCTTTATAACCAAAAATATTTATTTGATATTTTTATTTTTAACATTTATTAAAAAATATTAATAATTTGAATATAAAATATACAAACAAATCATAACATGTAATATCAATCTTTCACTTTATAATTCTAATTCTTATATATATATATATATATATATATATTATGAAAATAATAATAAAAGAAGCTTGGAAGCATGTTGTGGATGGCATCAAAATTAATCCTACCTCCTTTCGAAATTGATATCATTGAGTAAGGTTGATCTTAATCATTGATATGAATTCACAATGAATGAATTACATGGATATATATCTATCATTTGGCTCATTAAGAAGAGGAGTCAAGTTAAGCTCAACCTCTCTTGATGATGAACCCAATCTTAGGGTTTGAAACGGCATTAAGATAAACAACAACACCGCAGATTTCCTATCTTATTTAATTATAAACTGCGTAAAAATGGTAAACCAAAATATCTTACCTTATAAAAATTTATTATTTAAATATATAAACAAATAAACAAAAATAAAATTCCTTGACCTATTACTTTAAAGTTAAGTTGTTATTAAATTGAGCTCACGAGAATCTATGAACCAAGACAAAACTCACAAAATAGATCTCACAAACAATTTACTCAGAATTTGATATGAAACGGTGCAAAAAATGGTTGCAGTTGTATAATGTTTTCATTAATCAAAAAAGTAAATTGGATACAATATGGATAATTGCTACAATGCAATACACTCCCATTAATATCCAGACAATTCGAATCCATGAGAGATAATTCGAATTGATTAACTCAATCTAACTGCATGCCTAACTAGACATGTCTAAATCACTATCGTAGCTTAACTAGCTATCTCCAATTGTCTAATTCAATCTCTCAAACAATTAAATCAATTAAACTAGTGTGGTAGGTGAGAAAAGGCGCCTTCCCACATGTACCCATTTAAATATTGGCGTTAACTGAGTTGGAGAACATCTAACTAAATGTAACTGACTCATAACAAGGCTTGACTAGTCACCATTTGCCAACAACTGAAGGAGGTTGGTGCTGACACTCCCAGTGGCTCCTAAATTGTAGGGATTGGTCTATGAGGCACATAAACTGATGCATGCAAGTGCAGTCCGTGGTAGTTAGCCTCGATCTGTGTTACCCACACTCTAGTGACTAGTACATGTAGCCCCATTAGGCCAAGTGGACCCAATGGTACTAGTGGACCAGATAATGACTAAATGACTCCTACGTTAAGCAGAATTGACTAGCTTAGACAAGGGAGGATTATAATCCTAACACCCCTCCTGAATGCTAACTTGGACAATTGTGGGCCCTGGTCACTAATACCAAATGTCACCCATTACAACTAAAATGAAAAAATTAATTGATTAATACAACCAAGGAAACGGGTTAAAACCTCATGGGAAAAATACCCCCCCTCAAACTAGGCAGGTAAAATCAGGATCAAAGTTGTTCTCTGTGCACAAGTATCCTGGGGCCTCGCTTGTGAACTTCTCCATCCAAACTAAATGATTATGTGTGGAGGACTATTCCTCTTTGGAGGAAGAAGAATATGCTCAACTAAATCAGAAATATAGACAGTTGTTGGATGAAAACTGGACCCATGTAGAGCAACTGAAATCAACTGATGAGAGAGCAAAAGTGCTTAAGAATTCAAAACATGTGAGGAACACCCAAGCAATTGATATATTGCAGCCTTGAATAGTAAACCATGTGAGGTATCAACTCCAATTGTTAGGATCAAGTGTCCACGCGTATGCAGAATGTCTCCCTCTTTACTAGTTCTGTAAGGAGATTAGCATGTGATCAAAGGTAGAGAAGCCCTGGGACTATGGAGAGAGAATGCTTGAGCTCCATAATCTGATATAGATTTTTAAATAACCATTAATTCATAAAATACAATATCAGCAACCTCATAAGAGGAAACTAACATCAAATTCCCAGCAGCAAATTTGAAGAAGACTTGCAGTAGTTGATTTGTCACACCAAAATTGATGAGACCAGCTACAAGCATGAATGAAGGCTCTTGGAACTTAAAATTCGAACCAAATAATATCAGTTCATATCCAAATAAGATAATATCAAATCCAAATAAGTTCATATCATATCCAAAAGTGTGGTCCACCGAGATGCTAGATGCACAGTTTTCTCCTTCTTCAAAATTCTGAGTATTTGTGCATGCAATCCTGTAGGAATTTGCTAGAATCTCTAGATCAAGGAGATGACTCCTACAATTTGATATTATTTCCAAAATATCCAAAGTATTACTTATTTGCACATCGGTAGCAACATTAGAGGGAGAGAAATCAAATTCCTCTTCACTTTTTATGTAACATTATTATCACAAATGTGTAATAACATTATTCTCACAAATGTGTAATAGAGAATTTGTTTCACAACTATAAATAAGAAGTAAAGAAGAAAGGAATTTTTATATAAGGGCTTCACTACTTTGTGACTTGATCTTATTTTTATATTTATGTTACATAATATTTTTATTTTAAATTTGTTATATTTTTTTTAAATTAATATTATTTTTACATTTTTTATAAAATTAAAAAAAATTAATTAATATTTATGGATGTAGATTTTATATATTAATATTAAGAATATTTAAATAGAAATATATTATTTTGTATTTATTAATTTTACCTTTTGTAAAAAGCATAATTTAGATAAAAATAGTCTTTATAATGGATAGAACATGATATTTACATCCCAAGAAATGAAGGCGTATCTTCTTTTAGGAGACTTTAATGCTAGAACAACAACTAACCAAATTATTATCTTAAGTAACAATTCCAACCCTAATCCTCTATGGCTATATTAGAACCTTGTGTTAGCTAGCAAATACAAAAGAAACTCTGGCGACTTGGTTAATATTTTGTTTGATACTGAAGTAATCAAAATTTGTAGTTCTTAAGATCTAATATTCGTAATGATCTTATGAAGTGGTCAAAGTCCAACCAAATGACTTGTATCCAGGGGCTTGGTAGTAGTGTCATAGATTATGCAATATATGATATCCCCATATACAACCAAATAGTAAATTTTGAAATATTAAATGACCATAAGCCCAACTTTGATCATAGATCTTTAACCCTAACTCTTATTTGACACGCACATAAGCCCTATTACTTAAAATTATAATAACCAAAAGCACTTAGTTTTTATAAAAATAAAATGGATCTATTTTAAGGGATTTAAATAATGAATTATATGTACCATTAAATAAGGATGATATTAAAGATTTCTAACATAAATTTGACACAACCCTCTTTAATTGCATTAACAGGTCTGTTCTCATGGTGCCACGTAGAGAGGAAAATAGAACAACCAACCCCTGGTATGATAAACTGTGCAAGCATGCTAGAAAATCCATTAGGGATGCTTCTAGATCTAGTCCTTAAAATTTTGATAAGATTATAGGTATAAAATCTCAAGTAAAAGGGTAAAAAATGTACTATATAAAGTGAAAGCAAGAGAAGTTTTTGTACCTTGCTAAGATGGATCCTAAGAAATTTTGGAGGCAATTTCTAAATCGTGAAACTAAATAAAATAATATGATTCCCGTAAGAAGTTTCCTCTTTGGAAGAAGTTTTATCTTTAGAAGAATTTTTCTCTTTAGAAGACATAGAGTTTGTGGTTAAGTGTCTCATGAAAGGGAAAGCTAAGGACATTGAAGGATACCAAGCACAAATTTTAAAAAAGGGTGGCCTTATCCTCATCCCTCACATCCACAAGCTCTTCAATTTAGCAGTAAAGTAGGGTTTCTCTAAACCCTCGACAAAAAGGTTTATTGTTCCTATGTTTAAAAATGGAGATAAAAATAATCCATCTAATCATAGGACCATTATGATTATCCCTCTTTTATCCAAGTTATATGAAATTATTTTGGAAAAGAATGTCAACATATGGCTAGAAATTCTTGTAAAAAAAGTAAAAGGCCATGCGGTAGTTATAAGATATCATTCAGCTATGGATCACCTTGTTAGACCTAGGACCATTGTTGAGAATAATAAAACCAACCTTATGTGTTGCTTTGTTGAATTCAGAAGAACATTTAACGCGACAGTACCCAAAACTAACCTTTGAAATAGATTTGAAGAGTTAAAAGTCCCTTTTGAGTTGAGAGTTGTTGCAATAAGGTTGTATGAGAAGGTTTTTTCCAAGTTTAGGAACTTTTAGGGCTAGTTAGATGAAATTGATTGTAATATAGAACTCAAGGAAGGTTTTTACCCTATCCCCTACCTTTTTTGGTATATACAATCACAAGCTAGAGGATTGTTTTGGAAGATGCAGGTTGTGTTGGCACAAATTTGGATAGTATAGTCATTATCCTTTTTCTTTACACTAATGGTATTGTTCTTATGGTGAGGATTCCTTATGATCTTGACAAGCAATTGGAAATTCTCATGATTTTTTCTCAAGTACGAGTATGACTATTAACACTAACAAAAAAAGGTTAGGATAATTAAATCACAAAAGATCATTCATGCTAATTTCAGGTAGGACAACAATAACTTAGAAGAAGTGAATCCATACAAATATCTCAAAACCGATCTTCATCACAAGCTTAATTAGAGCTATAAAATTGAGGAAAGGATTAATGGAGGGTGGAAAGCTTATTGTGGACTTCAAAATAATTGTAAATTACTAGACATTTGGCTTTGGGCTAAGAAGAAACTCCTCTTTGAGACTCTCGTCACTCATGTTATCTTATATGGATGTTAAGTTTGGGGGTGCAACATCTCTAAAGAATCCTGAAGAAGGATAGAACAAATCCAAAAGTTCTTTATAACATATAAAGTAAATCCTAAAACACCATGGGATGAAATAATTTGTCATCTTTGTGATAATAAGAGGGTTGAAGATGAAAATTAGTTTCTCATAGATTGTCTCGGGTACACCCACATTAGAGCACAATTTCAAAAATTTGCTACAATATTAACCTTCCTAACATTTTAACTCATCATAACTATAGTGATTTAAGATTGCTTCTCTTAAAGCTTTTCGAGTACATAAATAAAATTCTAAAGAAAACCAAATAATTCGAGGTCCAATATACCAATGTTATTCTTAATAAACACTAATAACCATTATCATCACCATCATCATCATCAATATATAACAAAACATTATATATAAAAGATTTCTTTAAAATTATATGAAAAACAATTTCTCACTACCATAAAATACCAACTTGAAAACAAATAAAATATACCATAGTATTGTTTTGTTATAATGGTAAATTTTCATTTCTTTAATAGAATATTATAATATTACTCACTAAAAAAATTACTTAATCAATTCAACTAAAAATATCATTTTATTAATTAAACTTGTAACTTTAATTTACTAACCAAATTACCACCATTACAATTAATTTACAATTTCTAGTAATTTAATGTCTAGTAATTTACAATTGTTTTCAAGTCCATAATAAGCTTTCCACCCTCCATTAATCTTTTCCTCAATTTTATAGCTCTAGTTAAGCTTGTGATGAAGATCGGTTTTGAAATATTTGTATGGATTCACTTCTTCTAAGTTATTGTTTTCATACATGAAATTACCATGAGTGATGTTTTGTGATTTAATTATCCTAACCTTTGTTTTGTTAGTGTTAATAGTCATACCCATACTAGAGAAAAAATAATGAGAATTTTCAATTGCTTGTCAAGATCATAAGGACTCCTCACCATAAGAACAATACCATTAGTGTAAAGAAAAAGGATGATGACTATACTATCCAAAGTTGTTCCAACACAACCGGCATCTTCCAAAACAACCCTCTAGCTTGTCATTGTATATACCAAAAAAGGTAGGGGATAGGGTAAAAACCTTCCTTGAGTTCTATATTACAATCAATTTCATCTAACTAGCCCTAAAAGTTCCTAAACTAGGAAAAAATCTTCTCATCCAACCTTATTGCAACAACTCTCAACTCAAAAGGGACTTTTAACTCTTCAAATCTATTTCAAAGGTTAGTTCTAGGCATTGTCACGTTAAATGTTCTTATGAATTCAACAAAGCAACACATAAGGTTGCTTTTATTATTACAACACTTCTCAACAATGGTCCTAGGTGTAACAAGGTGATCCATAGCTGAATGATATCTTATAACTCCCGCATGGCTTTTTACTTTTTTTACAAGAATTTCTGGCCATATGTTGACATTCTTTTCCAAAATAATTTCATATAACTTGGATAAAAGAGGGATAATCATAATGGTCCTATAATTAGATGGATTATTTTTATCTCCATTTTTAGAAATAGGAACAATCAACCTTTTTGTCAAGGGTTTAGAGAAACCCTACTTTACTACTAAATTGAAGAGATGTGAGGGATGAGGATAATGCCACCCATTTTTAAAATTTGTGCTTGGTATCCTTCAATGTCCTTAGCTTTCCCTTTCTTGAGACACTTAACCACAAACTCTATGTCTTCTAAAGAGAAAACTTCTTCCAAAGAGAAAACTTGTTACGAGAATCATATTATTTTATTTAGTTTCACGATTTAGAAATTGCCTCCAGAATTTTTTAGGATCCATCGTAGCAAGGTGCAAAAACTTCTCTTGGTTTCACTTTATATAGTACATTTTTTACCCTTTTACTTGAGACTTTGTACCTATATCAAGAAGCATCCCTAATGGATTTTCTAGCATGCTTGCACACTTTATCATACCAAGGGTTGGTTGTTATATTTTCCTCTCTACGTGGCACCATGAGAACGGACTTGTTAATGCAATTAGAGAGGGTTGTGGAAAATTTATGATAGAAGTCTTTAATATCATCCTTATTTAATGGTACATATAATTCATTATTTAAATCCCTTAAAATAGATCAATTTTATTTTGATAAAAACATAAGTGCTTTTGGTTATTATAATTTTAAGTAATAGGGCTTATGTGCATGTCAAATAAGAGTTAGGGTTAAAAATCTCTGATCAAAGTTGGGCTTATGGTCATTTAATATTTCAAAATTTACTATTTGGTTGTATATGGGCATAACATATATTGCATAGTCTATGACACTACTACCAAGCCCATGGATACAGGTCATTTGGTTGGACTTCGACCACTTCATAAGATCATTACGAATATTAGATCTTAAGAACTACAAAGTTTGATTACTTCAGTATCAAACAAAATTATACCAAGTCGCCAGAGTTTCTTTTGTATTTGCTAGCTAACACAAGGTTCTCATATAACCATAGAAGATTAGGGTTGGAATTGTTACTTATGATAATAATTTGGTTAGTTGTTGTTCTAGCATTAAAGTCTCCTAAAAGAAGATATTGCCTTCATTTCTTAGGATGTAAATATCATATTCTATCCATTATAAAGACTAATTTTATCTAAATTATGCTTTTTACAAAGGTAAAGTTAATAAATACAAAATAATATATTTTTATATAAATATTCTTAATATTAATATATAAAATTTACATCCATAAATATTAATTAAAAATATTTTTAAATTTTATAAAAAATGTAAAAATAATATTAATTTAAAAAAATATAGCAAATTTAAAATAAAAATATTAAGTAAAATTAATATACAAATAAGGTCAAGTCACAAAGTAGTGAAGCCCTTATATAAAAATTCCTTTCTTCTTTACTTCTTATTTATAGTTGTGAAACAAATTCTCTATTACACATCTGTGAGAATAATGTTATTACACATTTGTGATAATAATGTTACATAGAAATGAATGAAATCCAACATAAATGAGATGCGCAATTGAATAATTTTCAAGAAAATATTTAGATACGTAATAACACTAAATTAGAGTTTTTTTTCCACAGAAAAAAATCGTAATTTTATTTATAAAACATAATTACAGTCTTCGAATGGACCAATATCAAACTGAATATTGTCCATTTATAAAAAATGATACTTATAAAAATCTTAAACCTGTCTTGAAATAGACTTCATACAGATCTTACAAACCATATATTATCATAGATCACATATTCATCATTCATGATCATTCCTATATACTCATATACTTATTCCTATACAAATTGCTATTACCAAAACTTTGCTTATCAAAGTAAAAGGTTCAGTTCAACAACAACAAAACACTAGTCCATAAACCATCAATAGATCTGCCCATCCAGTCAATATCATCCCCCATATGCCCAAAATCCATGTCAACAAACTTGCCAAAATTAAGTACAACTCAAAGCATGCAAATCAATCTTCACAGTCATCACTAGTTCATATACATAACCAAATACAACACTGATAAACACAAATATGAACATCTAGTCATAATCATAAAAACCAATGGAATCTTCTCCCAAAGTTAAAAAGCGAAAACAGTCACAAAACTATCAGCATCCCGGTGTTCAGTGATCTTCCAATATCCGACCTATACATTGGATCAATCTTTAGCTAAAACATCTGCAAGAGAATTTCTTTCAAGGTAAATATGCTTATACCCCACAGACTCAAGCATGTCAACAAATCTATTGAATTCATGAAAAATCCGAGCAAGTTGAATATTCTGAATTCTATACTTACCAAAGACCCAATTAATAAGGAGTTGGGAGTCACCAAAAACTTGCAACTTAGTTAGGTGTTTATCCAAAGCCAATGAAAGAAGAAGCTTTAATCCAAAAATCTCAGCAAAATTATTAGTGTCGAGCCCTAAACCTGCTTTAAAGGAAAAATAATGATCATCAGAAATATAGAGCATACCACTTGCTCCACAAATTTTTGGACCACCAGCTAAAGAACCATCAAAATACCCCCAAGGGAAATATTTATTGATAACTTCCTTGATAACAGATCTAATTCTTACCACAATTTTATATTGAGGAAAATTGCTCAACATATCTAAACAGAGAGAAGAGACCTGAAGTGGTGTGAGGGTATAGTCTTCAAAATAGCTCGAGTTTCTTGCCTTCCATAAAAACCATAAAACTATAACAGGTAATGACCTAATGTGCTTCACTTCCACATTAAGACACTAGTTCTTAAGGCATGAATTCACTAAATTTCCACTCCATAAATTTTTTATATTTAACTTAAATTCAAGTTCAAGCCATACACTTCTGGAAAATGAGCATTCCACACCCAAATGAATGTTTGATTCAAAATCCATTTTGCACAAATAACATCTTCCAGGTCCTTCCCTGCCCTTCCTACAGATAACATCCCAAGTTAATGCCTTATCAGAAAGTAAAAGCCAACAAAATAATTTTGCCTTGAGAGGGCATTTAAACTTCCATAGAACCTTCCACCGCCAAGAGTATTCCACCTCATTCCTATCCAAAATCATCTGGAGGTAACCAACTTTTGTAGAATACACCCCAGATTTAGCCTGATTCCATACCAGAATATCATCATCAATAGATAATATGACATGAATAGATTTAAGCATATCCAGATACCCATTCCATAAGATAATATCAGGATTATCCACGAAGTCAATCCTATCAACAGATAACCAACCCTGCTCCAACAACAAAGTCACACCAGGTCTTCCTATATCTTTAAGAAAATAGAAACCAAAAGAGTGAAGTTTATTAACCAATAAGGAGGGTAACTGATGTCTCCATTTGCATCCAACCCATGGATCCAAGCCAAGTCAAACCTCTGCCCCATTCCCAACCTTCCAAACAAGATAATTACCAATGAGATCAAAGGACCATAAAACAACTATTCAGCATATAGAAATACATTTTTTCTGTTTGAAAAAGACTCTGATCCAGTCTAGAATAGATAAAGGATGGACATATTTCTGAATGTCTATCTAGACCCACAGACTCAAACCCTGAATGATGTTCCATACACTCTTAGCAGCAAGTGCTTTAGTAAAAACAACAGGTATCTTCAATCCCCAACCCCCCAAAAACTTAGGACATGCTAAAGCTTTCCAAGATGTCCAAGGTAATCCAGAGGAAGCACTGCTCCCAGAACATAAAAATTTGAAACATAGCTTTCTGATATTTTCAATAATTCCCAATGGGATCCAGAAATGCATCCAGTACCCCGGAATAGCCTCTAGTACAGATTTAACAAAGGTAAGCTTACCTCCTTTGGACAACCATCGAAAGCTCCAGTTTTTAATTCTTTTCTCCACCTTAGCAACAAGCCAATCATAGTCCTTCAGGAGATATCTACATGGTTTAAGATGAAAGCCAAGAAACTTCAAACCAGCCTCAAGTATAGCTACAGAAAAAAGAGCAAATATTTTGTAAAGAAATTAACTCCGAATCATCCAAGCCAGAATGCAATAAGGAGGATTTTTCATCATTTATCTACATCCTAGATGCCTTGCAGAAAATTAACAAACCTCATACAAATATGATAAAGATTGATCAGAGCCATCAGAAACCATGACAATGTCATCCACAAAAAGTACATGAGATAGCACAATGTCATTACCAAAAGATATACCATGATAAACACCATTATCTTTTGCAGCTAAAAGGGCCCTACCCAAACCTTTAACAACAATCATAAACAATAAAAAAGCAAGATGTCATGCTTGCCTAAGCCCATGCCCTAATCTAAAAAAGGAAGATGACACACCATTAACTAATAAAGCAAAAGATACATAAGTCAGAGTGCTCATAACCCATGTAATAAAAGGCACAACAAAACCCAATTAAATTAGAGTTACTCAATTAGATTCTCTTAATATGTTTTATTTGGGAAATAGTTCATAGTCACTTTTGTGGGCAAACATGTAAACAAAGTTCTTGGTAACGGGGAGGATTAGAAACATGTACAAGGGAAATGTTCTTTATATAAAATTTAAATATATCGTATTCATATTCTTAGTAAAGTTATGGAATTTGAAACATTAGTATGAAGTAAAATTAACTAATTTTTTATTTTTCCAATTGAATTGAAAATATTAATATTAAAGTAAATCAAATAATTCTTTCATTTTCTAAATTTTGATAAACTAAAACTAATATGTATACTAATTAATAACCATCATTATTAATATAAAAAAAGTGAGAAAAAAAATATTAGAAAAAGTTCAGTGATAAGTGGATTCTGGACACTCTATATTAACGAAATGCTTTCACTTTTATGAAAATATGTAAAGAACCATTTTTTACATAATTACCTATGGATAAATTAGATGGCATGGATAAGTGACCTTACACATTTTATTTAATGAAAATTGTACCTAATTTAGGTGACTTTTTTTACATAATTACCCTTGGATAAATTAGGTGGCATTGGGTAAGGGACCTTAAATTACATATTTTATTTAATGAAAATTGTTCTTAATTTCGATAAGAATTATGATGGAATTCATAGTTTTACCTTATTATTAGGAATTTTGATCATGGAACTTTTTCTTAAAGGGTTTGGACTATTTTAAGACATCTTAGATCATTGAATTTTTGAAGAGAAGTATGGAAGAGGTGAAACTATGCTACGCTAGAAAATTCACCTTCATAAAAAATGCGGCGATTTGAGTGCCCCATATCATATTCCTAAATTAGATTAAGAAAAATGAAAAAACTTTCCACTACATAAAAGTTTGATAAACAAAAATGTACCCTTTGATGTTTTATGATACCCAAATATATGTTTTTAATGAGTAGATCACTACAGGGACTCTCTAGCAAAACAATATAACGCTATTAGGTATAAGCTTATATTAAAACTTTGTAATTAATGTAGATTTATTTTAAAATTTAATTTATAAGTATCAAGAAATGGATCAAATCTCTTAAGATATAATTTTTTTATCCATTTAAAATGGATCTAGATGCAAATTAAAAGGAAGATAACACATTTTTATATGTAAATATTTTGTCTATATTGTTTGTATTTATGTGTGTGTATATATATATATATATATATATTATGTTTTTATATAACAATTATTTTAGGTGAATTGACAAAAACATTATAATTGACCTCTAACATAATCTTAAATTGTTTATAAGTTTGGAAAAACAATTAATCTAGTTAACTTGATTGGTAAAAAGAGATTGTTGATATCTACTTCATTCACATTCATGCTTCTATACATTATTTTTTTAATGAGTTGTCCTTTTTTCTCAATGAAGAGACCCTGGCCGAAACTAATAGGTTAATATAACAAGTGAATATGTCACAAAGTGGCTAGTCCATGCCATAGATAAAAATTGAGTTCAAGTACATAAGTTATGGATTGAATATAGAAATTGATAAGGCAAAGAGAAATCATAATAACATAGCAAGTTTATACAACTTGTAACATCAATTAGGTATTTGTCTTCAGATAAACATTAAAATATAAATATATAGAATTGGTAATACATCAAAATCAAAACATCAGATGGGAAGTGACAACATTTTTATTATTATTCACTCTTAAAAAATTCCATATTAAATCTTTTTAGTTTTATTTTCTCTGTTTTAAAAATTAAGTCGCATTTTTAGGGATTTATGTCTCATTAATAAACTCTCTAGCTGATAAAAAAAATGGAATGAGTATTTTTTTTTTGTAAGCTACACAATTCTATTAAAATATAAGGACAAAATGTACAAAATTAACCCTAACCAGAGGAGATATCAAGAGGTGAAGCCACCACCCAAGCCTCTCAAAACCTGAGGGTCATTTATGAAAACCAGAGATGAAATTGTTCATGACTATAAAACTAACTGAGTACCGATTCTTAGACAATATAACAGACATAGACATAATTACAGGGTTCAAATTTAAAAACAGACAGAGACATACACAGACTTGACAACTATTGCATAAAAACCTGAAACGATAAGTCATTTCTGCAGATGATGAGAGCATTCTTCAGGACGAGGGATTTTCCTCGATGATGGGGCACACCCATCGTTCTTCCTATGAAGGGTTGGACATGTTGGTAGCGGCCTTAGGAGCAGGTTGAGGTGATTGTTGTTGTTGTTCTGGCTTCTGGCTTATCATGTTCTTCAAACGTTTGAAGAGCGGCTCCACCGTGGAAGGGATGGGGAAAGGCGATGCCTGTGGAGCCGCAATTATGCAACCTATCTCACTCCCACTGCCACCTCCCCCACAACCAACATGCACAACCCCGCTTATCGCACTTCCACTGTCACCTCCTCCTAGTCCACTGTCACCTCCTCCCAGTCCGCCATGCCCTATGATGTCAACCGTGCCCTTCCATGCAAACGTATTATGATCCAAGGCCGTGAGTTGAGTCGATTTCGGCCATTTTGGTTTTCATGGCGAGGACAGAGTCACAGGCATCAGACCAGTTGCTGAGCATGTCCTGACTAGATTGCATAACATATTTTTAACGAGCCAATAGTGATTTACTTGGCTTCCTCCCTGACTGAAAGCTAGCTTCTGGTTGAGGATCCTGTCCTCCTAGTCTCCAGCGAGGATGCAGACCTATGGAGAGATATGGTTTTCATAGTCTACAGTGACAGCTTGTAGGATGCATCTGCGTTGAGCTTTGCCCCTGCCCGAGCTAGCTCGATGCGACTTTTCCCTTTGTCTTGACATGATAACGAGGATGAACCTCACCTAACTGAAACTTGCGAGTTGAGCAGTGCAGAGAAATCCCAGACAAACCAAGGCACCACCTTGAGGCAGAGGCCAAACTTCCAAACATTCAGAAAACCCAGAATTGCTCAGAGTCGAGTGTAACTCAGTAAGGATGGTGAAATAATTCTCCATGGTGCACATATCCTCCGTCTTCCCTACCAAAGCACCTGTGCGCATTGAATAACCCTATGAAGACATGAAATCTAGGAGGAGTACAAGGTGTCACCAACCCTCGTCATAGGAGCAAAAGAGACATGCAGTTTATCTCCCACGCATGGGTAGCGTCAAAGGATTTGGGAGCTTATGATGTCCTAGTTGATGGACGTGGTGGGCACATGTTGCTCGCCATGCGGTGGGTGCACAAGACAAGGCGCAACACACCGATGAGTGTCTGTGCTGTCACCCGCATCCGAAGGAATGAGTAACATTTTAAAAAAGTATAAAACTTATTTTTATAAATTAAAATAAATAAATAAATTATATTTTATTAACATTGGAAAACTTTATAAAACTTTTTAATATGGAATTAAACTAATTCTAAATCAAAACACTTTTACTTGCAAATTAAAAGTATAGTCCATGTTTTGGTATAGACTAATAACTACATGAAAAATAATATGCCAAAATCACAAAACCTGAACTTACAATTAGTACCATTTCATAGTCACGTAAGTCTCCTCAATTTTATCAAAATTAATTTTCCAACCTATAGAATTTTGAAGTATTAGGTTCAAATTAAAGTGCCAAAATACGTCAAATGCAACAAGAAAACATAACTATTTAGAAAAACCATAATTCTAGTCAATTTATGCTTAAACTCTACTTCATAACCTGACACGTGACCACCACTAATATAACCCCCAACAATGTTTATTGATTAAGTAAGTGGATAGATACAAGTAATTGAAATTAATGGAGATGTAATCGGAAAAACCACAATATCGAAATGACGAGGTCGACGTTTCGAATCCATATCAGGATCCATCATCAGGACAAGTCGAATGTGGAGAGAGTGAGAACCAAAGTTAAATACTGGAACCGGTAGGTCCCTTCCACCTATTTTTCGGGAAAAAATTGTTTATATTATTAAATTTTTATTATTAATGGCTAAATTAAGACAATATGAAAAAAATTTCTATCAAGGAGAAATGTTGCTTACAATTCTTAACAACCCTAAATTTCTGAATTGATATTTTAAAAACCCACCCAATAAAATATATATATTTTTTTAAAACTTTTGATATTAAACCTAAAAACTTAAGTTTTTAAATCTATTGTTATTAATAACAAATTAAAAACCTAAAGTTATTAAAATGTTATTATTAATGAATTTTAATATTAATTATAATTAAATTTCCTTGAATTTTTTTTAAAACCTTAAAGTTTGATTTTATAAAAACGCACCCAATGCCCCAAAAGTATCAAAACCCTAAAAATATAAACTTATTATCATTAATAACATTAATAACAATTTTAAAAACTTTTGATATTAAACCTAAAAACTTAAAGTCTTTAAATCTATTGTTATTAATAACAAATTAAAAACCTTAAAGTTAATAAATTTGTCATTATTAATGAATTTTAATATTAATTATAGTTAAATTTCATTAAAAGGTGACTTAATTTTAGGATTTTAAAGGTTGAAATGTTAAAGTTAACCCTTTAAAATCCTAAAGTTTTAAATTTTATTATTATTAATAATAATTTTTATAAACCTTAATAATAAATCTAAAGACCTTAATAATAAATCTGAAGACCTTAAAGTTTTTAAATTTATTAATATTAATAACAATTTTAAAAACCCTCATAATAAATTAAATATCTTAATGAATTTTAATTATACTTAATTTGTCAAAGATGTTCTTTAAGATTAATTTTCGGATTTATTATATTAAAGACCTAAAATAAATTTAAAACCTTAAAGTTTATTAAATTTATTATTATTAATAACAAATTTAAAAACCTGATAATAGATTTTGAATCCTAAAGTCATTGAATTTATTCCTATTATTAACAAATTTAGCTTAATCTTAAGGCATATTAGTATGTCTAAAATTAGGGAGAATCTTTTAGATTAATTTTCGGATGAGGAGGGGTCTTGAAAAGTTAAAGGGTTTATTTCAATTTCATTCAAAATTCCTAAAGAATTGAACGAAAATATAAGGTTAAAAGGTTGATTTTAAAATAATTAAAACCCTAAAGTTTTTAACTAGAAAGTTTTTAACTATTAAATATAGTTATGTTACTACGAAATTTTGTTTAGGAATATATGGCTGAGGTGTTTTTTAAGATCTTAAACTCTCAAGAAAGAGAATTTTGTAATGAATTAAAATGTACCTATTCATGGTATTTAGGATTCTCCTCAATCTTTATTTTTAATACAAAATCAATTAATCGTTTATGTTAACAAAATATTTTTTAATTTAAAATTGGTTTAATTTCATGTGTTATATATATTTTAAAAATTAATATATTTTAAAAAACAATTTAATAAATTTATTTTAAAGAAATTAAAATATAACTTCAAATTTTACTTATTCCATATCGTGATTGGTGAAAGAGGTTATTAATCTAAAATAGATATATTTTTAAAATTAAGAATAAAAATTAAAAAGTTTAATATAGAATTTTATAAAATTATCCACTTAAATATATTTTTATTTTATTGTTTTTATATACAGTTTGATGTGACAAAATAAAAATAATTATATTCTTCATATTAGTCCTAGCATGATTAATACCTTTCATTTATATTTATATTTTATTGTTTTTATATACAGTTTGATGTGACAAAATAAAAATAATTATATTCTTCGTATTAGTCCTAGCATGATTAATACTTTTCATTTGCTTTGCCTTAGCATTAAAGTCCATGTTAGAAAGTTTTATAAAGTTTTTTTTAATGTTTATAAAATACAATTGGTAAAATATCAAAATTAAATTTTAAATTTTTTAAATTTTAGTTATTTTATTTTCTTACTTGCCAAAGAGATTATTAATGGACATAAATCCATTATGGTTTAATTTTTAAAACTAAAAATATTTAATATGGATTTTTCTAAGAGTGCTTGGTGGCAACTTTCACATGCCATAGACTTTTTTTTAACTAAAAAACAAAAAAAAAAAAGTTTACTTTCCATATAATGCTTTGATTTTGATGTGATTATTTTTTTTAATTTAATTTAATTTATTATTATTATTATTTTTAATATTTTAATGTTTGTATGAGAACAAATACATAATTGATGTGATATGTTCTATAAACTTGTTATGTTCTTAAGGTTTCTCTTTACTTTCTCAACTTCTATATTCAACCTGTAACTTTTTTTGCATGAAAAAAAACATATTTTCTATTCAAGTGGAAGAGAAAATACATTCTTCAAGTGGTTGGCCACAACATGAATGATCCGCTTGATAACTATAGGATCTAAAAACTCTAGCCTATATGAGAATAGTCATTCACCATTTAAGAATACAACTATAAATAAAAACCATCATAAGCACTATGCATGCACAAAAAAGACACAAATTGTATGCAAATGTCCTTTGATAGGCATAAGTCATATCGGAAATCAGTCCGCCCTCCCGAAATTCATCCACATATAATTTTTCAACATTCAAAAAATAACGTGTTTTGAAAGTGAATATGTCGCAGCATTGTGTTGTCGATACATATGGGAGAAGGACATTTCTTAAAAATGGACATTGATATCTCCAAGTTGAAAGGCCGAATGTTGTAGACCAATGACTTGTACCCGTAGTTCAACAATTCCTTGAATACTTGGATATACGCTATCCCCATCTCCAAGATGAGCTTCATGGCCTAGAACAATGCAGTTAGATTCACCTAATTGTTAGTTTTGGTTGCTCGATCCCATTTACCTACAAAATAATGCACATCCAAGTAGAATACCATAAAACTAATACCACTCCTACACTCATGTCCTTGACTTGCTCCATCGAAGAATCACCATGAAGTATTCTTATTAATTCCCAAATTACCAACACAATGCACAGGCTGAGGAATATACACAAGAGAATAATTCTTTAAAAGAGCAAGGATTTGGGCCAAGGTCTTAAAGGTAGGAGCTTGTTTGCCATAAAAATTTGTATGGTTTCATGCCAGGCACACCCCCCATCTAATCAAGAAAGGGAGGGCTCAAAAAAAAATTTAGATCCCACCGAAAGAAGAAGTCTACAAAACACTCCAAAAAATTACATTTAACCCATAATGCCTATAAATTCAAATGTTCCTCAATTTATACCCACACTTTCTTCCTATAGGAATACTGGTGAAATAGGCGGACATTAGTCTCTTCTTGCACTATGCATAATAGACATATTCTCGACCCCTAATTTCCCCTCCTTTTTATCCTATCCCAAGTCATTCCTAATTTATGCAAGATCAAACATAAGAATAGGGTGTTTTTTAGAGGCATAAGGACCTTCCACAACTTATGCCATCACTAGTAAACATCCTCATCCCCCCTCAATAGCTTCATAGTATCTAAGTTTCATTAATTAATGCCCCCTAGAACAATTGAAAACCCAAATGAGTTCAAGCTCCTTATCAATTTGAATGTGATCCCTTCTCAGGTTTAGAACAAATCTATCCAAAGAGGATCCCATATTCCTGGCAGCATAAGACCCTAATACCTATACCAACCATGATTCCAAAGGTTAGTGGTTGTAGGATTTGCAAATTGATATAAAGTGCACAGTCTTCTTTCTTGTATATGGCCAACGAATTTAACAAGAAGTTGAATCCTTGACCCACAACGCATAATGGTGTCAACTCCCATTCCAACTTGGGTCCTCGATCTGATTCTCCAAGTAATAAATAACCCAATCACGGAGAATGCTTGTTGAAGGGATTTTCCACTGATTAATCTGAACATAATTTTTAGTCCTTTTGATCTAGTCTAGAATGGTGCCCAAAGAAATGTATTTCTTAATCAATATCTTTCCCTAAAGAGTGTCTTTGGTTAAAAATTTGAGTGACGACTTGGTTTCTAGAACTTGGTTAAAATGTAATATTCTTAATTCCCCATCCTCCCAGATCCTTAGGAGTGGCAATGTCCTTCCATATTTCTAGATGGGAGCCTTGATAATCATTACTACCTTTCCATAAGAAATTGAAACAAACATGATGAATTATGTTTAGAGTGCCCTTGGGAATATGAGCCATTCGGTGATAGTATATAAGAATAACCTCCAAATTAGACTTGAAAAGAACCATATGCCCCGCAAGAGATTCATTGGTTACACCAACAATTTACCCTCTTCTCAATTTTCACAATAATCCATGACAACTCAGTGTTTCCATACAGGTCCAGTTTAAGTACATAGTCGAAACATTTAAAACTTTGTTCCAAATTATGCACAAATAAAAGAAAAACTCTCTCCTAGTCATGTCGAGCCCTATTTATTAGCTCAATAATGCAATATAAATATGACTTACCAGCATTGATATGAATACTTGAATCCTAGCAAAAATGATCAATGGTTTCTTAAAGTGTTTTCCCTCCCCCCTCTACAAAATAAAACAAAAGAATTTCATCCATGAACAACAACTGTGTTAATTTCTTGTGACCTCCAAATGAAATATGGTGAAGTGATCTCATTTTTTGGCAACATATATCACTTGATGAATCCCTTCCACAACAAAAACAAATAGATATGGGGACAAAGGAAACCCTTATATTTGTCCCCAATTAGGCTTGAATAAATCTAATCCCAATTCGTTTATTAAGACAACAAATGAGGAGGACATAACACAACTCATGATCCATCTAACAAAATACGAGCTAAACCTTACTTGCAGCAACAAAAGTATCGAGTAGAACCAAGAGAATCTATCATAAGCTTTGGATAGGTCAAATTTGATAACTCTAGCAGGAATGTTGGCTCTCTTTATCGAATGAATGCCTTCATGAGCCGAGCCAATAGCCTCGTGAATTAATCTCCCTATAATAAATCCAAATTGCTCTGCCAAAATCACCTCCAAGAGAATTGTAATGGCGTTAGGTGGACCATGATCACCTTGGAAATGATCTTATACATGATTACAGAGGGAATTGAAGTAAAAAATCGTCAAATGACTATGACCTATCCAACTTTGGGATTAAAGCCATAAAAATGGCATTGAGACCCTAGGGAATCCAATTGGAAAGTTTGACCTCCTCCACCACCTTTACTAAGTCATGAAAACTATGTAAAAAAAAAACATAAAATTCTCAACAATCCACCCATACAATAGAAGATCCTTATCCTTATGGAAAGATGCAAGTGCTTCTTAGAGTTATTCTAATGTCATAGGATGAAAAAGGTCCTTATTGACATCCTCCTCAGTCAATCTAGGAAAATGAGCCACCATGCCCAAAACCACCTCCAAATTTGGACGAGAAGTCTTAATAAAAATTGATTTCAAATGGATGTATATCGCCAAGTCATCCAAATCATCAAAATCTCTAATGGATTTCCCTTCACCATCAATTAATTCCTATAATTTGAATTTCTATGAAATTTTGAAAAGTTATGGAAAGATTTAGTGTTTTGATCACCCGAGGCAATCCAAAGAGACCAAATTTTTAATCTCCATTCAACATCTTTCTCCTGCAACAACTTGTCCATTTTTAATTTGATCCCAACAATATAATCATGTTCTCTTACTTCAAAATAACCATCGCGATGAGTAGTAAAAATTAATTCATTTTCCTCTTTGAAAACAATAAGTTGTCCATCCTTTTTTAGATGTTGCTCTCTACTCCATTCCATCAGCTTCTCCTTAACTACACAAATATTCGTTAGGAATTAGATACCAACACTAATTGATGTATCCACCTCCAAATGCTTTTGGGATTGCTTAATAATCCATTACATTTCATCTTCCAAAGACCATAATGCATTATACTTAAACGAGGCAATGAGTTTATTCTCATTGAACCTAATCTCCAATAAAATGGGAAAGTGATCAAAGAAGCATCTACTGCCAACCCCAACCTTAACCTATCCACCTCTTGGAAGATATTGCAATGGACTAAAAATCTATCATGGAATTTTGTTGGATTTATATTATTACTGAGACGGGGGCTAAATTAGTAAGAGCGCAGATATGTATATTTTTAACGTAAGCATTTTTTCACCAATTAAAACTTTTCAGCATCAACAAGAACAATTAGAACAATGCACAAGTACTTGAGAATAATTTTATATGGCGAAATTTCACCAATTGGCTATTTTTTGGGTTTTTTTCAAAAAATAAATTCGCTATTTGGTCATTTTTAGTCTCTAATATCTCCTATATTCACGTAAAATATGTTTTTTAGCATAATATTCACCAAAAATTATACAGTTCTGTGTTAATTGTATGTTTCATATTTAGTATTCACCTACCTATTTATAAACATGTTTTTTTCAATCCAAAACAATCGCCTAGAATACTATACTTAAGTATAATATTAGAATCCTTAAAAATACCTTGATAATGACACAAGTGGGAGATTGTAATTTCCAAACATGAGCACCCACTCATTTCGGGAGTTAACCTGATCCCCAAGTACAATCTGCTGGCACTGACCTAGAACAACTTTAATCTGCGTGAGTACTGACTCACGATATTCAAGCACCGACCTAAATAGATATTTGTTTGACTATGGAAACTATGACTTGTGGCTTTAAGCTCCGACCTTTGGATAACTGCGCTCTCTGGTTGTGGAACCACCAACTTTCGTTTTTGTTCTATAGCACCGACTGGAAGCAGGCTACGACCTCTTGGGTTGTATATGCACTGACATAAATGATTCTACAATGCCCTAATTATGTTTCCCAGTTGCAACTGGAAGGAGGCTCCAACCCCCTATGTTTTATCTGCACCAACAGAAAGGATGCTACGACACCCCAATTCTATTTACTAGTTGCAACTGGAAGGAGACTCTAACCCCTTGTCTTTTATATGCACCAATAGAAAGGATGCTACAACACCCTGATTGTATTCTCGAGCACCTACTAGAAGGAGTATGAAACCCCCTCCTCCTTGCCCCATCCTACATCCCTAATGTGAAATAAGTTTGCATTAAAAAAATTGCAAATAGAGAAATACCTCATCATTGTGAATGCCTTCACAATCCGCAACTCCTGTAATTTCTTTATTATGCATCTGAAAATACAATTTACCAAAACACGATGTGCGATAATTACTGCGATCTGCCTCTCTTTCGTTGATTTGTGTTTTGCGTCTAAATTGATTTTTTGGCTCAATCACACTTATTGTTCCATGGTCTGTGTCTTTTACTGAGCAAGAATATCACACATCCATAATACATGTATCCTTTTCTTCTAGCACACTTATTCATTGTTCATCATTGACTGATTTGCGCACTTCGCTTCACTGCATAAAGATACTTATTGCGTGCAATGAACCATTGATACCCCCGAAAAAAAATTCCAGAGCTTGTCCAAACAATTATCTCAGATCTTCATTGTTTTCAAGATTACTTCACCACATCCATATCTAGCTTATTTATAGTCTACTTGGACCAAGATATGCTTTCACTAGGTTAAGTTCCTTAGCATTGAATAACACCCCACTATATTGCATTTTCAACAAGTTAGGATTTGTGTCAGCATGCCACTTACCGCAATTCATCTTTGTGTGGTTTATGATGCACATATGCCAATGTCCTTGTGGGAATTTTGCATACATCGGTTCATAACTTATATTTACCTTTACAATTCTTCATACCACATATCATTTTTTTGTGGGACTTTCACACACAAGTGTTTTTTCTCTCTATTCATAAGTCTCACAAATGATGTTTGAACATGTACTCCATTTTAAATGTTCTTCTTTATGTATAGTTATATGCGCATTTGTAGCCAATCTCACGGTGATATCTTTTCACTTATGTTAGATTCTTCTATATGTATTTCTTCAAGCTGGTCATGTGTGAGGAAGTCTCACCTCTACCTTCCAGTTGAATTGAAGAAGTCAATTTGGAACAACATCTATGACTTGTCTTCATCTTCGGTTGACTTCTATTTTATTAGTGATAGAGTTTTGTTTGTCTTTGTATCTCTATTTTAATGTACCCAATTGTGTCCTTATGTAACACTAGCTTCGAAGCTCCAAATTTTGTAATCATATTTTGAATATAATACAAAATATCCTTGAGTCATTGTGCACTACTTATATATTTGTTTCCTTATTGTTTTATGCATTTCTACGATAATAACAACTACACACTTCAAAATAAACGACATTTCAAATGAATTCAATGAACACCAACTTACTACATTAATCCTTGAGTTTCAAATGTACCTGTCTTGGACTCAAGGATCTTACATAACCCCTCTAGGTTAGCAATATAAGCAGTAATCACTTGCTGCGGGTATTACACAATTATTTTTTCATCTTTTCCACACTCATGAGATATCTTTCTTACCCATATATTCTTGATAGGATGAGTTATATTAATGCTATATGTGTTTCTGATGCACTCCTAAGACTCATTTCTTACCCATTTATTTTGCTGTATAACTGACCTATGCTTCTAAAGCAGACATTATTTCACAAATTTGTGTCCAACTGGCTTCCTTTGTGCTTTTATGAAACATTGCAAGGTCTTGTGTCCATATTTATCACACACATAACATCTTATGGTGTGAAAATATTTCTCTATATGTCCAACAAAATTACATCTTCAATATTTTACAGAACTAACGATATTTTTATGTCTGAAGGTGTTAACGTACCTGAGCCTCTCATTTCTTGCAAGTGGTTCAAATTCTCTATGAAATATAGCTTTTTGGTTGGAACTGGGTTCTCCTTTGTTGCACATGCCATCACTGTCTTTTACAAATCCAATACCAGTCTTATCTTTTGGAGATCATTGGAAACTCCAGATTTTATCGAGGATAGTCGAGTTGTTGTTGAATTTATTTTGAGTGTCTGCGTCAATGCATATTCCAGTTTTTCCTTGAATTTCACAAATTGATTTATATTTCAAGTGTGAAATTTCTGATTCTTTTCGCACAATTTGTTTTAACAGTATCGCATTCATTAATTCCGACTCCCTCCAAGACTTCTCAAGTGCACACTCGTTTTCTTGTAGTTCCTTGATTCTTTATTCTGCACAAAGAAATTCCTCTTCTTTCACTTGCATTTGTTTATTCAAGACTTCATGCATATCCCCAATTTTATTAACCTATTCTTGTTCTTTTTCCAATAGTTCTTTTAGCACTTTATTATCTTTTCTTGATTTCTTCAAATATTCTAGAGAACTAATCAGTCCTCCTTCCCATTCGACATCAATATTGTCATCATCTTCATACTTCGAATTTATTCTATATGATTGAACTCTTATCTGGCCTTGGACTTTGATAATGGAACTCCGATTTCATTAGTCTTTTTTGATTTGAGTGATTCTTTGGTGCCGCTTGATTTTTTCTTTTCTTTAGACTTTGGAAAGGGCAGGTGTATACTATTGTAGGTCCATTTATTTTTCATTTTTGAAGTGTTGGCTGGAGATCCTTTAGTTGAATACTTTCCTCCATTTCAGTTTTCATCTTGGATTAGCGCCATGAACAATACATCCCTCAGGATATCATTGTTGTCTTCCTCTTTTGAAACATTATCCTCCTTGGTGTACATGATTTTCTTCTTTCTATGAAATTTCTTCTTGTCCACGACTCTATTCTGCTAATACTTGCTTCTTCGTTCTTGATAGTCTGACTCTTCCTCGCTTTCACTATCTCAATTTTCTTCATATGTGCATTTTGAAGCGAAATGTCCAATCCTGTCACATTTAAAGCACTTAAAAGGTAACTTTCCTTTGTACTTACCTTGTTCTCTTTTTAGTTTTCTCACAAAGTTGGCGTCTTCTTTGTCCAACAAGTTAGCTATATTTTTGCATTCATTCTTGCTGGATTTTGGCTTCCTTGTGGCTTTAAATGCAACTTACTTCTTGGATACATTCTTAGGTTCTGATTTCATTTTAGATGTTGTGAGAATTCCATACAGTTCATCCTTGTCCAGGTTGTCCAAATCATAAATGTCTTCTAAAATAGACACTTTCGAATTGAACCATACAGGGAGGGTTCTGATGATCTTTTGTACAACTGACTTGATCTAGATCTTGGGGGCTGAGACCCGACAGGATTGAATGCTGAAAGAGGAGAAGATTAAAGCTACAAAATTGTTAACAATTGATCCATAGAGTAACATAGAGTAAATAGGCCACATGGAGGGGTGAGGCTCAAAGAGGGTTCTTTGAGCCTTACCTCTCAAACTATACTAAGAAATACACTCGAAACCAATAACTCAAAAATAACTTAATAAAATAAGAGAAAGGTTGGATGCCAAAAATCCTTGAATGCTTTATTGAGAAGGCATAAATCCTTTTTATAACATTATTACAATGTGTCTTGGGGCCATACCATGGGTTTTCAAATACCATGGATGAGAGAGGTACAATGTGCCTTGATGCCATACCATGGAATAAAACCATGGGTTGTTAAATACCATGGATGGGAGAGGGCGGCCTCTCCATTTAATGCTCTCCATTTAATGATTTTATGACTTATACATCCAAATTTAGACCATATGCCCCCGAAAATTTAGATCATTCTTTGCTCCTTAGAAAATGGTGGTCCCCACAATTTCATATTAAAAATAGACCCATGAATACACTATGTTGATTTCCAATGAAGAGAAGGGTTTTGTGAGGTTAACCCATAATCATGGGTTTTGTGTGGTTGACCCATAACCGTGGGTTTCGTTTGGTTGACCCCTAACCATGGGTTTTGTGTGGTTGGCTCATAACCGTGGGTTTTGTGTGGTTGACCCATAACCGTGGGTTTTATGTAGTTAACCCATAACCATGGTTTTTGTGTGGTTGAACGCTAACTGTGGGTTTTGTGTGTCTGACCCATAACCATGATTACAATACATAACTATGGGATTTGTGTGGTTTACCCATAACCATAGCTATGGGTTTTGTGTGGTTGACACATAACCATAATCGTGGGTTTTGTGTGGTTGACCCATAACCATGGGTTTTATGCGGTTCACCCATAACCATGGGTTTTGTGTGGTTAACCCATAACCATGATTACAAAAGGATTTAATAAAAGTCCAAAAATTGAAAAATTCATGATTTTTGGTGCAATTGATGTCTTGCTGCAAATCCATTCATACCTTCTAATGCAAATGATGAAATTGAATTTCATTGAAAAAAAAATTGAGATATCGAAGAGACCTTTCCATCCATATAACATAGTTTATCTTTGGTGGCCCAAGGAATGAGAAAATGTTTGTTGAAGCTGAGGGAACACGTGCACACAGTTTTTGCTAACAAATGTTGCTTCAATTGATGATATCACTCAAACCAGAAATACAAATAAAAAATAATGAAATACCCATTTTAGCTGACAAAAATACCTTTCCAATGAGCTATGGTAAAGCCTTTCATATTTTATGTGGATTCTGTTGTACTTGTTTAAAGTTGTACGCAAGCCTGCATTGTGTACAAACATGTGTTGCTTGAAAAAGCATATCTCACAAGCTAGGAATCCAAATGAAAAACCCTGAAGTACCCATTTTATATGACAATTTTTTTTTTCAAATGAGATATGAAATACCCCTTGAAACATATTTTATATATTACAACATCTCTCTAAAGTTTTCCAAATTAGGTCGTCCTCCATAGATTAATGAGTGTAGGTTGACAAGGGTTTGTAGAGAAACATAGACTGTTGTAGATATCATGGAATCTATGAATGCAACATAAAAACTAGTGTATGGACCAAGAAATAGACTACGAGAGTGTCAAAAATAGGTTGGAAATTCTTGCATATCTTTGGATCCAAACTATGCTCATACCCTCATTCACATGGAATGGTTCCCTGCTTTGATACCACTGATATAGATCTTGGGGGATGAGACTCGGGAGGATTGAATGCCGAAAGAGGAGGAGATTAAAGCTGAAAAATTGTTAACAATTGATCCATAGAGTAACATAGAGTATATATACCACATGGAGAGGTGAGGGTCAATCATTATGTCATCAACTACATATAATCAAATTCATCATGAATCATAAGCACAATAATCATATCAAGAGAGACACAATAATATATGTAATTTTAATCTTTATTATGGTAATGGAAGTATACAATCTTCTCAATTACAATCAGCACCAACTGATGAAAAGAGCACCAACTCTCGTAACATCACCCAACCTGGTTTTCTTATCTCCAACTAAGAAATGGTTGAGGATTCCAATCCTCAAGTGCAATATTCTACTTGCAAGCACCTTGCAAGCAATCATATACCTCAGTCTAGAATCCAGCTCAATCAACTACTGCTAATCATCAACCAATTCTGTTGCTGCCATGCCACTTGTCATCTCATCGTCATGTCTTCTGCTATAGGTGTTTTACTGTTACATCAATATTGATGGTCAAGCTGGTCAATCTATGATATTGACTCTTGTCAATCTTCTCATCAACACTGTTGGTCAAGCTGCTCATCAACATCTTTCATAAGGTACAAGTCATCAACATGGTGTATAATGTATCATCATCAAGTATACATGGAGTACATCACCATAGTTTATAGTATCTTCATGATCAAAGCATGCAATATCATCATAGGCTATGCATCATCAAGTATGCACCATCATCATACATTGTTCATCATAGAGTAGCATGCATCATCATCATTAAATAAATCACCATAGATCTACATCATTGTATACATATGCATCTTCATTACTGTTCACTTCAATGTACATACATTATCATCATCATACAATATGTGCATCTTCAACCTCAAGTACACATCATTGTTTCATAACCACTGTATACTGTTTATATATCATTGCATACATCACTATTTACTACACAAACTACTGCTCATTATTATCGATGTTCATCATCCCTCATCATATAATAGGTGTATCAAATCATCATCTTAGTGCATATCATCGTATTGTCATCATTGTACATGCAATGTATACATCACTATATATGCACTGCATACATCACTGTATATGCACATTGCATCATATCATCATCATATCAACATCATGGTGTATGCGTGCACCATCATCATACAATATCATCAAGGAGAATGTATCAAGTCTATAGGGTAGAATTATTATCCAACCATCATCATCAGGTAGCATCACATCATCATGTACAAGTGTGCATCAAGTGTATATATTGATCATACCTTAATACATGTCAAAACTTGTGTATGTTTGCTGTAGAAGCTGAACATATAATCATAGTATATGGTATCATCATCCTCAAATTGTCTGAAAGATAATTATCAAAAAAAATGTATGATCTTTAACAAAACTTCAACAAAACTTTGGGACTGGTTGAGGACTGTGGAAACCCTCCAATAGTGTCAACCTTCAAGTCACACTTGGGAATGTGTTTTTGAGATGGAACTTCGGTGCAATGCCTCCAACATGTGCACTGTGTAAACAAGTCACAAAATCAAACTCGGGTCACTATTGCTGGTCACTAGGACTGTTCACCAAAAAATTCGGGACTGTGGCAACCCTAAAAATGTCTCTGTTGTAACCCTCAAATGCCTGCCAATGCTGAGACTGTTAGAGGGCAGAAATAACATTTGGAATTGTTCAAAGATCAAAAGTTGTGATAAACCTAGGCAAGTCAAAAAATTGGACTGCCAAAAAGAAACAAACAAATTTCCTTTGTGGTAAAACTCGGGTCCTCTCCTCTGCTGCTGGTACCACCGAATGCCTCATTCATCATCCACCTCAGTCAACGAATTCTTCCTCAGTCAAGCAAGCTCACTTTCCTTCTCATTCATTGGATTTATTTTGGAGTGAGAGTGACTTGTGTTTATACATGGTTTGTGGAAAAACTCCATGCCGTCGACTTCACAAAATATAGATTTGATTATTAAATTATATTTTAATCATAACAATTCAAATATCTTCAACATTTGACTTCTCCTTGGACTAGGGCAGATTTCAAGGTGAGTTGTAATGTTTCTTATTTTTATTTTTCTTTGTCACTATTTCTTTTCCACATCATTAAAGTAGATAAGGGTGTGTCCATAAGTCATTAAGTGTGAGGGTGTCCTTAATCAACCTATGACCATTTCCAAAAGTTTCATGACCCCATACACAAATGGGCCACATCATCACCATTTCTTCAAGGCTACAACAAGCAACCAAGGACCCTTAGTCAAGGGTATGCGCATGCCCTCAAGGTCAAGGCATGTATTCCATAGGGAATGCAATCAAGTGTCCGAGTGTTATCATGCCACCCTGTCTGTGGGGGTTACTTCATCATGCCATATAACCGCATCATTTTCACCACTCCTACAAGGGTACAACAGCCATTAAACCACCAAGTGTGTGGGTCCAAAGGCTTTCTCATGCCCTAGGACCATCTCCAAGGGTTCTAAGACCCCATCAACCCACACATCATCTTCAAGTTT
>LPNX010994453.1:240826-253117 GCA_001517045.1 Pseudotsuga menziesii
TAATGTGAAGTGATAAGATGCCAACATGTGTTGGAAATAGCAAAACCACCCTATAGAAGCACCAACACTTTGTAAAAGTTGATAAACCTGCTTCAAGGCACAAAGAGGGTGATATTAGTTAATTGAAATTTCAAACTATATAAAAAGACCCACTTTATGAAATAATATTTCTATAAATAGCTTGAAAATTAAAACATTTCTCACCATTTGAACTTTTTGAACCATAAAAGGCAAGATTACCCTCTACCTTTGATCGATTACCGTGGATAATTGGACCGTCAGAATCAGAATCCGTCAACTTTAGGTAATTCTACACCCTAAGCTCGTCAATTTGATCCAAACAAATATGAGATTTAATGTTAAATTCAGTATTTTTCATCATCTCAAATTATGGCAATGCGCATTCGTGGGTTGCTAAGCATGAAAGTCGCGAATACACGTTTCATTTGCGGGTTGTCTAACTAGACAGCCGCGAATGATCCGCGACCTGCCCAAATGGACAGTCGCGAATGCTGCGCGATGGGGTAAAACTTTAAAAATATGCAAGATTTTCAAAATTTTATTATGGAATATTGAACTCAATTACTTGTATTTTCCAGGAAAAATATGGTGCTGGAGTGCAAGGAAAGGGAGCATGAGATAATGGATCATGCCGCGCTCGAAAGCGCACCCACCGTCCAAGCATTGAGGACATGTGGGCTGTTGAAATTCTTTTTTACATCGCCCATGCGGGCAAATGTCCGCTTACTGGAATTCATGGTCAATTACTGGGATCATGACATGGGGATGTTCAATCTTCAAGGTGAGACCTTAGAGCTTACCGTGGAAGGTATATATTTCATTACCGGGTTGTCACAACAGGGAGCACCGGTGAATTTGGAGGGCACTGGCAGGGGCGGGGACCCCTTGAGTGTCCAAAACTATGTTGACATATTCTGTACACCGGGTACTCAGAAGAAGGGTAGCAGCGTTCTTATTGCAGACATCCAGGATTTTACACTCCAAGTATTGGCTAGTACCATTGTGAGACTTGCAGGATCAACAGGGTTGCATATGGCCACCAGGAATCAAATGAGGGTGGCAGTTGATTGCTTTAGAGGTGCTCTCTATAATTGGTGCTCAGGAGTTCTCCCTGTCATGAAGAGGCAACTATTCGATTGCAAAAGGGGAAGATGCAAGAATTTTGGCTATGCTAGCATACTGGTGGCGTTCTTCTTCGAGAGAGTACTAGCCATGAGCCCTGCTATACCATTACAGGTCAGGTCTCCACGTCAGCCGAGGCTGAGCCGGTGGGGAGACATCTTCCTCCATCAAGGAGGAGGAGACATAGTACACTGACATTTACGATGATGACTTTTATACATGGTGGGAATGACAGCTGCCGGCACTGGAGCAGTTTCCATACGCCGGGATGGATTTCTGAGGTGACCCCGACCTTGTCCTCCCTCTAGGAGGAATATGGGGCAAGATGGGTAAGTAATTTTTAATTTTTTATCATTTTCAAATTTTTATGAATTTTCCAATGATAGGATATATACATATGTACAAGTCTTAACCCTATTCATGTGTCAAAATGTAGATATTGGACCAGTCCGCCCTGAAGGGCACCCTCATATGTTCGTGCGACCGGTTGTAGGGGGAGACCCAGGATTGATCCGGGTACTAGAGGGGAAGCTGGCCAGGTTGACCCAGCCAGTACCCACGATACAGATTGAGCTAATACCTACAGCCATGCAGGAGTTTGTTGTAGGGGTTCCACCGATTTGGCTACGTCTGTTCAAGTGAGTAGCTAGAGCAGTACTTGTATATAGAGATGCAGTGGAGGCTGCCGAAGCCGGAGAGGCTGAGGAGGCCAGGGTACATAGAGATCATGGGGACCAAGGTGGTCCCAATGGCCAAGGCAGCCAGGCTTAGTTTAGGGCATTTTGATGATGGATGATCCACATTTTTGTATATTTTGTATATGACGGGATCTACAGATCAGACTCGACCTATCTATGACAGATATTTTACATATATATATACATATTTGTGTTTTGTTGTCAGTTTATTTACAAGTGTTTTTTATATGTTCGCTGTATATTTTATAAAATGTGTGTGAGATGCCAATCCAAAATGTAATTAGCATATGCATCAGTCAATGGATTTTGGTTTCGTGGAATATGATTGAAAGTAATAAATTCAAAATGTCTTTCCAATAAACGAATTTGCATGAATTGACGTAATAAGGTAGGATTTCGTACCTGATAAGCTCGATTGAGCTGGGAAACTACGAACTGAGAATCCAAACGAACCTCAAGCTGGGTAATGCCACGTGACAAAGCATCCCATAAGAGCTCAATAACGGCCCTATATTCAGCAACATTATTAGAAGCAAGACCAAGACAAGCGCCTCCCACGGCAACAAGCTGTCCTGAGGGAGAATAGATAACCCATGCTGCCGAAGCTAGGTTACAAGTATGACGGTTGGCGCCATCAGCGAACCCTATATACCATTCGGAAGACATCTGCAACAACCAACAGATAATATAAAAAACAAAACTGACAACCTAATGTACATAAAAATACATACACTAATATACAAGAAAAAGTGCTAAGCCTAAGCATAGTACTTCTTCAGGTAGAGCCCATTTCTAGGCTCAGGCAGCTTATTCCCATCATAATCCACTAATTCATATGCGCCTTTACTCAATAATTTCAACACGACATAGGGTCCTAACCACATAGCCTTGAATTTTCCTGCCCCCAGAGGTTCTTTGTCTTGGTCCCAAAGCAAGACAAGTTCCCCTTCAGAGAAAACCCTAGGTTTGACTGATTTATAATATTGAGCTTTAACCCTATTTTTATGAGCCTGATTAGTAGTCAACACATCTCTATGCTGTTCATCAAGGTGCTCTAAGTGTACCAGACGTTCTTCAAGCTCAATCGTATCGGGTAACACATGAATGGCTATCTGCAAAGATGGGATTTCGCATTCAATCGGAGTAATTGCTTCCACCCCGTGAACGAGTTGGAAGTGGGAAAAACCTGTAGCAGTCTTTACATTGGTTCGATAAGCCTAAAGAGCAAGATATAACATGATGTGCCAATTAGAGCGAGCTGCATCAATAGTACATTTAAGGATAGTTTTTAAAGTCTTATTTACAGCCTCAACCTGACCATTTGCTTGCGGATAATATGGAGAAGAATGTTCTTGTCAAAATCCGAGCATGGTAGTCAGTTCTGTCATCATATTATTTTGAAAATGACTGCCATGGTCAGTGACAATCACTTTGGGAATACCAAACCTTGCAATAATCTGATTGAAAACGAAGAAAGCTGTTGTTTCCCCGTCGGCTTTGAAAGTAGGCATTGCCTCTGCCCATCTCATAAAATAGTCCACAACGACAATGATGTATTTATGCCCCCCAGCTGAGGCTCGGTTGCATGTCATGTAATCAATCCCCCATTTCATGAAGGGGCCTATAGAGACGACGGGAAATAACGGAGCAGGGTGTGACTGCATTTTCCAGGTATAAAGCTGACATGGATGATAGTGCTTCACTGCTTCCATACAATCTTTAAAGATCGTGGGCCAGAAATAACCGGCACGTAATATTTTCTGGGCCGTTGCTAACCTAGATAAATGACCCCCACATGCTCCACTGTGGGAATCATTTAGGATAATCTCTGCTTCCTCATGAGTAAGGCAGCGACGCAAGACGGAATATACCCCTCGTCAATATAATGTATCTCCTATAATGAGGTAGTTCTTGGCATGGAGGCGTAACTTACGTCGTTCCTCCCTAGAGGAAGTGGTAGGATACTTCAAAGTCTGGAGATATATAAGAATATCTCCGTACCAAGGATCAGAGGTGGATATCAGGAAGATGTGCTCATCTGGGAATGAGTCATCTTCAATCACTACATCTTCTTCGGTGGGAAATTCTGCTATAAGCTCAGCAAAAACTAAGGACTTCTTAGATTTAGCGGATTGGAAAACCAAGTCAAACTCTTGGAGAATGACTATCCATTTGTTAAATTTTCCCCCAACAATGCGTCGGGATAAAACATAATGGAAAGGGTTTACATCCGCCACTACCGTGGTGGTCCTTAGTAAAATGTAGTGCCGTAAACTCTGTACAGAATAAACAGCTGCTAAGGCTAACTTCTCGACGTGGGAGTATCTAAGCTCAGGTCCAACCAAGGCACGGCTAAGATAATAAACGACATGCTCAACGAGCTTATCATCCTCCTGAACTAGTACTACCCCAATGGTTGACTCCGACGCGGCCAGATACAATATAAAATCCCTAGAATAATCTGGTGGGCGTAATAAAGGTGCCGAGAGCAAAGCTTTTTTCAATGCCTCGAACGCAAGTTGTGCGGTTTCATCCCATACAAATGGGGTGTCCTATTTAAGCAGGCGCATGAAACCTTTAGTGATCTTGGCATAATTAACGATAAAACGTCGAAGAAAGTTAGACTTTCCTTGTAGGCTTTGAAGTTTCCTGAGAGAACGAGGAGGAGGCAGATTTACAATAGCCTCAACTTTTAATGGATCCACCTGGATGCCTCTACTAGAGACAATGAATCCGAGTAATCTCCCTGACTCGACGCAGAATACACACTTGTGGGGATTCAAGCGAATTTTATAATATCTGCATCTCTCAAAGATCAACCGTAAATGATCTGGATGTTGGATCCTCTTACGAGAATGTGCAGGAAGATCATCAAGGTATGGTTCGACAATGGCTTTAATGTCGTGAAAAGCAAAGTTCATGGCTCGTCGAAAAGTTGCCCCCGCATTTTTCAATCCAAAGGGAATTTTCCTATACGCAAATGTACCCCAAGGGAAAATGAAAGCAGTTTTATGCTGGTCTTCCAGTTTAATTTGGATTTGATTGTAAGCCGAAAAAACCATCCATAAACGAAAACACCTCATTCCCCGCACATGCATCTATGATCTGATCAATAAATGGTGTGGGGTAGTTGTCCTTAGGACAGGCTTTATTGAGGTCTCTAAAGTTTGTACAAACGCGAATAGTCCCTTACTTTTTATCAACAGGAACAGGGTTGGACACCCATTCAGTCAAAGCTATGGGATATATGAAACCATCTTTCAACAGCTTTTCAACTTCTGCCTTCACAACCGCCGCTTTACGTGGGTTCACGGGTCTTAATTTTTGTCGAACTGGCTTGGCATCAGGATAGGTTTGGATTTCATGTTGAACAATAGATGGATCTATGCCTGGCATCTCCTCATATGACCAGGCAAAGATATCATGGAATTCCTTAAAAAGGGCAGTGTAGATAGCAATCTCCTCCGAAGAGCAGTTTGCACCTATATAGATGTTTTCCACGACATCTGGGTTTACAGAGATGTTGATAGGTATAGTGGCGGAAATGTTTGCCATATTCCCCTAGGCAAACACTCCTTCCCTAGGCAAAGGGTTGATAGGTGTATCAACATCTCCTAGCAGTCTCACGTGAAACTCTTGGTTTTCTATTCTGCTTAGCTCTGGAAGGAAATAGGATCAATGATGAAGATCCTCACATATCTTATCACATCCACTCATGGCTTCCAGAATAGCTTCATCAAAAGGTAAAACAGTATCTAAGCAATCTATAGAATGCAAAGAGTTTTACGCCCATGCGGGCAAATAGACTTCTTCCAGATCGTCTGAGACTGTTAGAGGATCTGGAATGGGATCAACAGTGGCTTGAGTGATAGCTTGATACGCGACCTCCACTACCGATAAGGGCACTTCCGGTTCATGGGGAGTTGGGAGAACCCAAGGATCAGCCCTATCGACCACTGTAGCGATGGAATTCCCCACACTAGTAGAACCAATATAGTTAACCGGGGCTGGAAAATCAAATGTGCCCATCAATGATGCGTACATTCCAGCCCCCAAGCTCTGTGCAGTAGGTTTGGCCTAATCAACCAATGCCACAGTGGATTCCTTAGATTCTAAATGGCCTTTTCGGGTAAAATCAAGTTGGCCAACAGTAACCAGCTTGCCCTCATGTGGAAAAACCACGACACGAAAAACAGCCGATGCAACAGCAGACATTGCATAAGTCCAATTCCTTCCCAGAAGCAAATTGTAGTCCAAGGGAGCATCAATCACTTCTACTTCAACAAACACTACTTTTCCTACCAACTTAATCTCAAAAGCCGGCAAGATACCATGTGGACGGAAAGACCTTCCATCAAAAGCAATAAGTAAAGTGTTTGATGGGACCAGCTCTGGGGATCCAAGAGCTTTACAACAGGACAGGGACATAACACATGTAGAGGCTCCCTCATCAACAACTGCCCTTCCAATGGTCTTACCACCATGGACGACATCTATTGATAGGGCTACATGGTAGGGCAGGTGAATTTTGACATCAAATAGGTGAAATTTCGCTGTGAGACTCGAAGAATCCATGCTACCTAAAGTTGCTAAGAGGGCATCCCGTTGAGCGGGACAACTGTGTAGCACCTCCAAATCTGACATTGCACACGGGGTCTAAGCTAGGTCTTCAACCACGGAGTAGTTGGAAGCAGCCCTATTAGGGTTATGCAAAGTCTTCTTAAAGACACCTTTGGGTATCTTTGGCATTATTTCCACAGGTTTCTCTATTGTGAGAGGGTTGGAAGGTTCACCTATATTAGCTTTACCCATCTCAGGAGTCTCTTTCTCATAGTTTTTGGTCCTAGTTTGCAACAAAGTCGAGGATCGAACCATGTTGATATAGTTTGGGTCAGGGGCAGCTTGAGTGCCCCCTGCTATGGTAGAAGCTGAAGCAGAGTTCTGTCCTTTGGGAAAAGGATCCTTCAAGACAGCCGATGGTTGAGTTTTAAGTAGCTTCTGAGCTTGTTCCATAAGGGGACAAAGGTGAGTAAGGTGGTCCCCTTGGCACAATTTACAAGGGAACTTGAATTTATTCTTTTCTTTTTTGCCCCCATCAGCATTGTTCGTGGGCTTTGGCTTGTTTTGGTTTCCCTCTCCCTTCTTACCTTTCTTCTTCTTCCCGCCAGGCTGCTGATTGCCCTTCTGAGAGGTTTGTGCAAAAACATTTGCACTTTGGGGGGAGGAGGGGGAAGCCTTTGCTACCTCTGCTATAGACTGTTTGACAGACAACTGGTGGTCCAGTTGTTTTGTCAAAGACTCTACAGTGGGAGAATTAACGGATCCAACCACACCATCGGCATGGGGTCCAGGATTAGGCTTCTCCGCCTCATGCGAAGGCCTCGGTGCCTCAGGGATGATCTCATATAAGATCCCAGACTATGAATAAATCAAGTCCAACTGCTGGGCCCTGAGTATGGCTTCTTCTTCACTCGTTACTCCTGATGTGGAAACGTCCTTAGATATGTATGGCAACAGTGATTTAAGGAACCACTCTAATAGAAACTCAGGAGGAATGCTGGCTTTGATAAGGCTCTTTCGCCTCCTCCACTCTTGGATATGATCCGAGATGTGGGTAGCCTTGTTTTGTCTAAAGGTAGACAACAAGTCCGTTCCAAAGTCATATCGGACCGGAAGCTGAAAGTGGCTAAGGAAAGCACTAGCCAAGTCCCAGAAACTACTGAAAGCAGCCGAAAGTAGCTCAATGTACCATTTTTCCGCAGTGCCTGTCAAGGTCCTCTGGAACAGCCTCAACCTCACTGAATCTTCATTCAGGGAATTTGAAGAACACCATAAATGGAAGCTGGTGGCATGAGCCCCAGGATCTTCACCAGCTTTACCTTCAAACTTAGGGATGTCCGAGGGCAATTTGGTGGGAACAGGTGGCCACAAGGGGTCATGCCTCATCGAGTCATTCATCAATTTTGACAAGTCTACCAAGTTTAAAGTTGCCAGAAAATGAAGTTTGGGCCTAACCGGGGTACTAGATGTGCCAGCTTGGGGATTAGAGGGACCTGCCCCCGAATTTCCATGGGTAAAAGTGGGGTTTCCCCCTGACACCGGTTGTGAAGTGGGAAGGTTGCTTTGAAATGGATTCCATCCGTAAGGCACCGGATTTTGGGTGGGAGGTGCAGTGTAAATGGTTCGGGCCGTCCCCATAAAATCTGCGGTCTAAAATACTGGAGCAAGTATCCCTGTGCTAGACAACGAAAAGGGAGAGCTCATATATGGGACCAAAATAGGGGTTTGGAAGCTTTGCCCATAAGAGGTGTTGCTCCCAAACTGCACTCCTACATATGAAGGAGGTGGACCTACATATGGACTGGATGGGGGAATGTGCCCCCCATTCCAAGGAAATCCTTGGACAAAGGCCGAGGATCCTACCGAACCACTCTAGGTAGTGTAAGGAAAGGAAGAAGGAATAGTAGGTATACTGGGGATCCCGGTAACCATGTCACCAGAAGTACCTCCTATGTTTGAGTGAACCAATGGTTGGACCACCTGGCTCGCTGGAGTCAAAGGTGTAGAAGGAAAACTAGATCTAGGGGCATTAACTGGGGGAGGTAGTACCCCTTCAACCGGAAGGGTTGAGGTGAACACAAAAAGGATTTCTTCCGCAGAAGACATGACTCTACCCATAGGGACACCTAACACTGGTGAATCAAAAGGTCTAACCTGAATGATCATAGGATCGTTTAAATCATTCAAGAGGGTGTTAAAGTTTCTTGCAAACTCATTAGTATGCAATTCTTCTATCTCAACTATGTCAAAATCAAAACGATTAGCTATCAGTTCTGGTTCACCAAGAACTTCACTTATTCCTACTGGTTCAAATGAACCGTCAGTGTCTAATCTCCGCCTTTGGGGTAAAGGTGGAGGCTCCAATGTGGTGATAGGAGGAAGGTTTCTCAACCTTCTTGACCTTCTAACAGGTTGGTCCTCCAGAATTAAAAATTTAACAAATCACACCCTAAGGCCAACTAAACACAAGCAAATCCACAGAGCATACACTAAAAAGATCCTAAAGTCTCAAGCAATCAAACCAGGGTAAAAAGATATACTTTCCTGAAGAAAGTCGATGAACGATTACTTGGTGTCCTTGAAGTGGTTCTTAGGCACAAGCGGAGGAATCAACCACCGTCCTCCTACACTTTCAACAAGGGTTACCTTCCAAGCCCGTTCAAGGTGAACCAGAAATAACCTTCCGGTTTACCTAGGTATGAACCCTAAAAGACAAGAGACTAAAGGATACCTTGGAAATACCAACAGTCTGGGGGATAGTCGCAAGCCGAACTCGTACACATGGGTAGGGTAGCTGAGCCCGAAACTTTGTCTAGGACAGAATCCCCAGATGCACAAAATTCCTGAGTTATGCTTTGACAAGGATTCGGAGGGATATCTCCTCTGTCCAAGCCTCCACGCAGCCTCGTGCTTAACTCCCGTTTGAGAGGAGCTTCCCAGATACAATGATAGAGTCAAGGATTTACCTAAAGAAAGGTCCACTATGTCTGAGTTTATAACTTGTGGGAAGTTTACACTCCCTAGCCCACAAGTCTAGCCTAAGCTAGTAGGTGAAAGGCCCCTAAAAACAAAACTTACTAGTAAATTTTAATTTATGCGTTTATTTTAGAGGGTTGTTTCTTACTCAAGAGGAAATGGAGTGGTATACTTTATGGTGTTTTGACTCAAATAAGAAATAAATGAAAATAAAGGTGTATTCAAAGCAAACTACTACTATAAAACAAACTTCTTTTCATTTTTTCAAATATGTATTGATGATCTGAATGCAACGAAAGAGAAACTAAGCCTATATTTTTGTATATTTTGAGATTATATTTTTAAAAATGAAACAAACACTACTTATGCAAAAATTACAATGCAAAAGGTTAACAATGTTTTCTTTTCACGTTTACAAAAATGCTCAAAAATCTACAATGCATCTACAATGCCCTATACTTGAGTAAACTTGAAACTTATAAACTGTATAAAAGCAACAAACTGAAGCAAACAGGCTGACAGAACCAACAAACCACCAAGAAAAGGAAGGCTATGAACCCTAGCTTGGGTGCAAACAATGACAAAAATCACTGCAGACTTACAAAGGCAAGTGAGAACCAGCCACTGTCAGAAGACAGACTGGAAAAAAAACAGAGCCCAAGACCCTGATCACTGATCTGGACTAAGACACTTTAACCTACAACCCAAACATGCCAGAATACTTCAGGATGCAAGCAGTAAATAATCCAAGCAAACAAAGACTCAAAGGCTTTCAAAAAGTAGGTAGTGTGATCACTAACAGTACCCAAACAAACTACACAGTATTTATAAATAAATTCTACTCAGAAACAGGGACTAAACAAAGAAAAGACCAAGCAAACTTTAACTTTAAAAATCCCTACTTCCAGGAGTATTCACGACTGTCTAGAAGTGCAACTCGTGAATGATTCATGACTGTCTAGTACAGCAACCCGCGAATTCCAACTTGCATTCACGACTGTGCTACATAGCAACTCGCGAATGGGTATAAAATTTTTCTCAAAAATAAAGAAAAACCAAAAGACTTTCAAATACTGAGGCAAGTATAAAATAGGATACAAGATCACACACAGACATTCAAGCAAAGATTGGTCAGGGGGACAGAAATGACCTACAGTAGTCTAGGCTTTCCCAGCGGAGTCGCCAGTTCTGTTGTACAGGATTATGCACCTAATAACCATAGGTTTGGGGTTACCAACATACTCAATTACTTGCAGACAGTTGACTTCTAAGGTGCATAATAGGAAATAGGAGGGTGAGAAGGACTTACTTGATAAACGAAGGTCGATCCTTGCTTATCCTCTTCCTCTCTGGTCCACTTCCAAAGTCATCAAGGTTGCTCCTCTTTCACCTATTAAGAAACACTCTTCCAGATACAAGATGATTCATATATATATATGCAGGTTAGACAAATCATATATCATACTGAAACATAAACATTCATTAATCTACAATATATGAAACACATATGGAAGAATGATTCTCTTTATTATCAATAATGGAAAGAGTTTAGGTTACAACCCAACGTCTGAGACAAGGACTCCTCTGCAACCAAAGGATTCTGAGTTTCTCTGCTCCAAAGACTTCTGTATAAAATCCACCAGCATAACTTTGCTCTCCAAGTGTATCTGTCCAACACCCTCCCCAAGGCCTGTATTTATATGGGTGAAATAAGGCAGTTCTCGAAGGTTGGGGAGGTTATAGCAGTTAAGGGGATTAAGATAAATGACTTAACTAATCTTCAATCAGCGCGTGTTTTTATTTTTAAATGCTAAGAGACACATTCGCGGGTATGTAGAAGGGCAATTCGCGAATGACTCGCGACTTTGTATAAGGGCAACCCACGAATACATACATTCGCGACTTGCATCAATCGGGACTCGCGAATGACTCGCGAGTTGTATATAAGGAGATTCGCGAATACATCTCAACATTGCAAAATGACAAAGTAACTACGTGGATGAAGGGAGAATGTATTTCATAATAAGCCAAGCTACAGTGTTTTGGGCAAACCTCTATCCATAAGTGTCCTTTTGTGTGCCAACATGAGGGATGTCGGCACTCGGACGGAGAGGTGCCATTCAGGTTTATAACACTAAGTAGGTCTGGGAGTTTGAAAATTGGAATAATTATAAAAAAAAAGTTTACAATTTAAAACCACTTGAGTTTCAAATTGCCAAATTTCATAATCATATTTCCAAATTCCAATAACTAGGAATCTCTTTGTCAATCAAGCAGTTCACTGTTTCCACATAGTGCCTTTGGGCAATCTTATTTAACGAATGTGACCATTTTTTATTGGGTAATTACTAACTAGCTATCTAAAAGAAAATGGACTTGTACAATAATTACCAACAACTAAGTACCTCAAAGTAGGGAGGTTAAGGTAGAGACCTAACATTTTTCCACACTTCATTCGGAAAATTGATTATACTAGTATGAAAGTGAGCCTCTCTAAAGATGTAATTCATTATCACTCTCGTATGCTCATTCTTCTTTCCATTGATGGATTGTAGTTGTAATAGTTATATTGGTACATTTAAATTTTCATGGTAGAGATTGGATGGCAATTGATTTATTACACATTGATTGATTGGGAAGGCGGATTGTAGTTGTAATAGTTATGTTGGTACATCTAAATTTTCATGACAGAGATTGGATGGAAATTGATTTATTACACATTTATTGATTGGGAATGTGGATTTTAATTTTAATAGTTATATTGGTACATCAAAATTTTCATTACGAAGATTAAATGACAATTGATTGATTACACATTGATTTCAGGAAGGTGGATTATAGTCATACTAGTATTTAAAATGAAATGACTAACTTCTAAAATCATATAGTGGTAGAGAGTGGATAAATCATATAA
>LPNX010994477.1:0-14494 GCA_001517045.1 Pseudotsuga menziesii
AAAAAAAATTAATCTTTCTGATTTTTGGCACGGTTAAAAGAAAAAATCCACGCGCCGTCGGAAAAAACCGTCGGATTTTGGATCGAAATGTACTAGTGTGTCTAAGCACAACATCCAATGCATAGCCTTTAATGATTTACAGTTTAGGATGTACACAATTAAATTTATTTAGATCCAATGTAAATGCTCCTTAGCCATATTATGTAAATGTTGTAAAATGATGCACGTAAAGGTAAACTATACCACTTATTTTGTTATCTTTGCATAAATATTATTGTTATTTATAAATTTTATATTCCATATTATACAATCATATACAAACAAAACCGCAAAAAAGATGGTATGGTCCTACATTTCTTTAGAAGATCTTGAAAGGTTTCACGTTAGTTCTAGAGTGCATATTTATTTGTTACTGTGTCAAGAACATGTGTTGTTGTTTTTAGGGATGTTGGTAAATGGCCCTATTGAGAACAACCACCCAGTCTTAGTTTACTAGAGATATCACAAGATGGCATAACAATTTCTTTCCACGATATCTTTCCAAGTTGGAATAACAAGTTATTATAGGTAAACTTTGTGCTTTCCACTATGCCAGCCTTGTGTTTTTCTCATGTTTTAGGCTACTTATAAGCCAAGGGATGTTTCTTCATCAAGTCTGGGATAATCTTAAGATGTTTAGCTTTACGAAAGATCGAGAGGTGTGCAGACAAGTTAAGCATCCTACAAGATAACTTCAAAATTTGAACATAAAATGATCAAAAGATAAAGGTTCCATACCCATTGCTTAAAATAAAATATTTGTGGACATAAGAAATATACAACTTACAGAAATAAAAATTAGCAAAGTACCACAAAATATCAATGACAAATATGGATTAAAGTAAATGGCTCATTGCTTCAATTCATCCACTAATAATTAGTATTAATGTTGATAATTAAACTCGATTAACTTATGAAATTGTTTACTTAAATGAACTAACCTAAAAAACTCAGATTAACCATGGAAAAGTTACAGGAAAATGAATGAAGCTTTAGATCTGAAATCTTTATAGTCACTTTAAACAGTAATTTCTGGAATTTAAAATGCACAGAAAATAATTTACAGAATTAAATCTAATGATTTGAGTGACCTCAAAACTAATCAAAACCTCACATAAACATGCCAAATATACCTAGGATTTTTTTAGTGCACTTTTAGCAAGTGAAGCCTTCTCAAATTTAATTTTTTTAGATTTTCTTGTTGGCTAGGATTTACTGTAAAACTGCAAAACAAAAAGTGAAACCTATAGGAAATTCATAAAACTACCTTAAAAATTAAAAGAGAAATTTCTAAAAAATCAACAAATGATTTTTGTGTTTTTTTCTATTTATTTCATTTTTTTTCCAAAAAAAATCTAGCATTGACTTTGTTCCTTTTTCTTTTTATGTGTCTTAGGCAACCTAGGACAAGGAAACCTATATTTTTCTATGAGGAATATCTCCTATGATATGTTCCATTTGCATTTAATGTATTTATTCAACATCTTCAGTTTTTTAGAGTCACCAATATTTTTTTGACTTTGATAAAGGAATTCACACATTGGAATAGTAATGAGACCATATGCTGTTACCAATGGTAAATCATTCATAAATGGGAAAGTGAAGGGGGTGGGTGAACTAGATGAAAATTATTGATGAAATCACATTGACTTAGTTCACCAATGTACATATTAATATCGAACTATATATCAATATATCAATTTTAAATTCAATATTAATATCTAACTAATTTAAATTCAATTTTATCAATGTATCAATAACTATATAAAAAAAATTAAATGTACAAGAGGATTGACAATTTGGCTACTAGTTGGGTTCATGGTTGAAATTAATGAGTTTGAATCTATTAAGGCTCAATACGAGGGCCATGAGTTTGTGTTTTGTGAATTGCAGAAAATTTAGTTTTTCTTTGAAACATGTTTCCACAATGCGGATTACGGATGTCGAAAATTTTTAAAGTTTCGATTTCCTCCTTTCCGCAACCCACAATGTACATTGTGGATGTCGAAAAGAATTTGTTCAATGAAAACTAAATATTTTCTTCTGCATTTCCACAACCTACAATGCGGATTGCGGAAATCGAAAACCAAAATAAACAAATCAAATATTACAATTCTGCAACCCGTAATGCAAATTGCGGATTGCGGAAACAATAAATCGTTGAAGTTGAAATTTTAACATCCGCAACTATGCAACCCGCAATGCAGATTGTGGATTGTAGAAACCAAAATCAAAATTTTCAAAAATTAATTCTGTAATTTTCTTTCCACTTTTCCTCATTTCAATGTGGATTGTGGATTGCGAAAACTCGGCAAATCCATTTCCCATTCCATCCCCGTGACTTCTAAGGTCTAATGAACCAATCCCAATTCTCATTCTCATTCTCTTACACCGTTTAAATTGAAATTTTCACTTCCGAAATTCTGTAACCCGCAATGCGGATTGTGGAAACCAAAATCAAAATTTTCAAAAATTACTTTCGCAATTTGTTTTTTACTTTTCCTCGTTTTAATATTAGTCATTGATTTCTTTTAAATCTATGATCCAAATTGATTTCGCCATTAATACTTTTGTTAAATATTTCAAATTTTTATTATCTTTTCAGCTTTTTCAAACTACGAATTTTACCCTCGGCGAACGGTTTTTACTTCAATTTTCGACCCTGTCAATGGATTTACTTTTCTCCATCAGTTTATTGGTAGGTTTTTCGGTCTTTTTACCAATCAGTTGTGCAAATTGGGAAACTAAATTTAGTTTAATTAATTGTCTTTTTCTTCATTTTATCAGAATTTTTGAATTTCTTTCAACCATGTCGAGAAACATCAGGTCTAGAATAGCCCTAAATGAACTGAAAAATAAGGACCCAAACAGTGGTATCTTTTTTGATACAAATGGAAGGGTTTCTGAAACCTACCACCTAGACTAGTTATGAATTTACTCCATATTTGATAATGACTATTTCTTGGAAATTCGGCATGACTTACGCCTTTATAAACATCATTAAGTCCCAAATCCATGTCAGTGGCTAGGCATTCCCTAATTCCTTACACTGATTCCATCAAGTGGATTATTGACCACACCAACCCGCAAGACAGTTCCTTTAATGACAAGGCTCAAACCCAATTGGCCTCTTTTTGACATGAGTTGTTTTCTAGAGCCTATGCGCTTAGACAACCCCAACTTTTTCTTAATAAGCAATTTCTGAACTCCTCCGCTACCCAGTATAATTTAGAGGAAATTATTGAATATTGGATGGGAAACCCCACTCGCATTACACCCCAAGATGATAAAATTTACCCCATTTCTTGGTTGAGGGATCCCTCATCTTTGTTGGAATCCATGTTATGTAGACTATATGGACTATCAAATTACACAGTCTTCAAAGCCAAATGGGGACCCTTGGCCCATCATGTTCTTATCACAGGAGAGTATTTCAATTGGCCCCATATTTTGTCAATGGTCTTGAAGGAAGTAATAGAGAAATACCAGAAGATTCCTACTTCAAGAAAGATGAAATTTCACCTCTCTGCTTATATTATGGATGTCTTTTGCTCAGCTTTTCCTTTCCCTACCATGGGGTGGAATTGGACAATGGTTGGACCTCCAGTCCACATCTACTGTTTTGCATTATGGGAGCATAAGTGCATACCTCTTATTTATGATATCTATGATCACTTCATGGGTTCCATCTATCAGACTATATTCAAGGAGGATTCTCCTACTTTTCAACCCAAGCCAAGGCACTAACTTCTACAGTGGGATATTGGTATGTGGGAAAATATTTCTCCTACATTAGAATTTGGGGCAGCAACACAACTCACTTATTTCCCAAGATTGTACCTAATAGAACGGTACTGGAAGAAATATCTTTCGAAACAATGATTGATGGTGTATTCCCAAAACTTATTAGAGCTAAAAGGAAAGGGTGGCCCAAGCCCCCCTTTAACGTTGGATCTCTGGTGATTCAAAAGTCTACAAATGTAAGCTTGCTTTGGAAAATGATTACCACTCTGAAGCTTGGAGAGGCTCCCAGGAGAATGCATGATCCAAAATCATTTTTAGATGATCATTTCACACAGGAGCTTATGAAAAGTACCTATGTTCATCAAACTTCTCTTGATGATTCCATTTATCAGGGTGTTAATTCCTTCTCTAAAGTATTGAACATAACTTCTTCTCTAGAAGAGAAGAATTTTATTTTCTAGTATTAGCAAGAGCACAAGACCAAAGTGTTGTAGTACATGAAGCTTGAATTGTCAGTTGAGGAAAGGACTCAGAAATAATTAGTGGAGAGAGAATCCCAGAAAGCACAAGCTATCACTCCTTTCATGTAGACTTATCAAACAAATGACCAAGGGAATTCCCTATAGAGGATAGTCCACAACCTAAACCCTTGTCTACTCTCGACGCTATCCTCAAATTAGCTACAGAAATGAAGAAGAGCCTAGGAATTGATGGGATCAATGGTTGAAACAAAAGCAACAACTTCAACCCTTCCAGTTACGAAGAAAAAGGTTGAAAGTCCAATGCCATAGGTTACTATGCTTCATGTTGAAGACATTGATTTTGAATATGAATCACTCCCTACCAACTTCTCATGCCCATTTGTTGTTCCTGTTATCTTACCAGCGATTACTTCAGTTACTCGGACTTCTTCTGGTCCACTTGAGGGTTTAGTGGCTAATGATTTTTTTCCTAACATTCATTTTCCAGAAATCATCACCTCTAATATTGTGGCATATTCTATACCCTTATCCATTCCTACCAGTGTTCCTTCTGTCATGTTGTCTCATGTTATAGTCCCACCTTCTACAACAATTGATCAACCTGTTTCCCCTATTGAAACCACACCTTCTAAGCCAGTTGTAATTCCAACTTCTGTTGCATCTTCATAGCCTATCACCTCATCCACCACCCCCATTCCTATGCCTTCATTCCTCAAATAACCATGCACATTTCAACTCCTATTGTCTCCCACCCCGTGCCTTTGGTCACAACTTCAGAAGTGTCAGCACCCACTGTGGAAGCAATAGAAAATTTAGGAGAAGATGCAATGGTATCTATAGGAGAGTATTTTTCAAGTAAATCAAAAAAGGTTGTGGTAAAAAAGGGTTATAAAACAGCCAGAGAGGGGACTCTTGTGCAGGGAATTGTCCCAAATCAAGTTATATGGAAAAGTACCTCCACTGTTGTGAAGCAGGAAGCTCTTGATACAACTGTTGTTATGGGGGCCTTTGCAAGGGGGAATTATGGTTATGTTGCCTCACTTAATAAAGAAATTGAAGTGAATGAGCAAGAACTACAAAAAATGAAGCAGGAGCAATTTCAGATGAATGGGAAACATCAATTCAAACTGCAGGGGTTGAAATATGATTATGAGAATCAGCTCAAAATCATGCAAACACGGAAATAATTTCTCCAACAATAGCTCCAAGATGCACGAGACATAAGTGTAAACCATGCAAAAATAGTTACAACCCTTGAGCAACAACTAAAGGTTTCACAGTCCCTCTCTGTTGCTTCTTCTTTCTCAAGGTTTTCTAAGGAGGAATTTAAGTAGCTTTCTTTAAATATTCAGGATGATCATAATAAATTGTTGATTGAATTATTTGAAGGGTTAAATGTGATTCGAGATACCTATAATTATTTTGAACATCATTTTGATATCCTCTATGATCAGAATCAGAGAAGGAATTATGCAACCAAATATTTTAAAGATGTGATAGATTGGCATAAGTATACAAAAGGAATACTTAAAGATATACCTAGCTTGGACAAAATCAAGCTCAAGAGGATTAAAGTTTCTTTGGAATGTTGGGAAAATGCATGTGAGATGGTGGAATCTACAATTCAACAAGGAAAGAAGGTCTGTAGTAAAATATGGTTTGCATCTAATATCATGCTAAGTTTATTGGACTTCCTCATCATGGATTCAATTGAGAATTCTCTTCCACCCAAGATTATGATTGAGCAGGTTGAAGAGGAGTACTTGAAGTCCAAAGAGCATATTGAGCTATTGGATCACATCAACAGAGCAGATATTAAGGAGTTGATTTAGTCACCTATAACTTCATAAATGAATATTAATCTCTTTTTACATGAATGGGAAAAGGTGAAGAAAAGGGAGATCAAGTATTTTACTTTAAAGGCCTAGTTACAACTTGAGCATGCACAATATCAAGACGTTGAATATTTTTTGGATGTATTTACCAAGTGGCAATCTACCCTTGGAAAATATTAAAACAATATTTTGTAATTCCTACTTCTATGGGAGATATGCCCCCTTTTTTTTGTAATTATTATTTAAAGGGACTTGGATCTCATAGAGGGAGGGGGGGAGAAAACCACCAAAGGGGAGAACTCGAGATGATCTTTGTTTTGACGAGTTGTAATTTTTAACAATCTTAATGAAATTCAGTCAATTTCTCTTGACCTTTCTTGTGTCATATTTGTCAAATTTCTTTCATGAGTTATGGTTTCTTATTTAATCATTTGGATAACTTTGTTTCAAGTTGTATGCTTATTAAATACATTAATCTGTGTGTTGATTTCTCATCACTCGGTTTATGTGTAAGTTATGTTTTGAATAAATTTGTTTATTTAATTCATTTCATTTATTTCTGCAACTGTTAAACAACCACCTTCATTTTAATGCTAATTTGTTAATTGGCATATAATTGACAGAACAATCTTATGTTTTAATTCTTTATATAAAATAACTCAGTTTTCATTGTCTTGTTTTATTTGAAGTTGGTAATGTTAGATTTAATTCATATATTTAACAATTGGTATGACATTTATCAAACACCTTATATCTAATTGTTCTACTATTTCCAATCACACTTCATAGGTTTAGCATAACTCATATGCCCTTTTCTTTTGATAAAGTGCACATCTACAAATTTTTAAAAGATATTTTAGTGATGGATTTTCTTTTGGTCTTACTCCATACCCATTTACTAGTTATTTTGATCTAGGAGGTGCAAATATTGTGCCATTATCTGTATTATGATTGATGCACTTCTACAAAAACTTAATACATTACAAAGTTTGTGTTTGGAATTCCACTAGGTCTGGATTTTCAATGGTATGCTATGAAAATTCACAATGTATGTATATGTGTTAACAATGACTCTTCACTTTTGCTTTGATTATCATCTTGTAGAAGAAGGTTTGGTGGTTGATACTATAGAGTCTTTCTCTTGAGCTTGCAATCAATGTTTTTCAAATCTAGTCACCAAACAGTTCTTAGAAGGATATATTTCTATCCTAATATGCTCAAACAAAGAAGCAAGGATGAACTAAAGAAACCCAAGAGAGTGAATGAACACATTTTAGGAACCTGTTGAGGCCTGAAAAAACACAGGCGGCAACAGTAAAGGATTCTCCCCAATCAGCGTTCCCAACTAGCCCACTGACTGTTTGGTATGGGGAATCCGTCCGGTTTGCGGTCCAGCCACCGTAGGTCAAAGTAACAACGTGGGTTTACCGGTTGCGGCCCGGTCCACCGGAATTTGAATTTTGACTTAAGAATGCAATGCACATGCCTATCTAAACCATGCAGGGTGATAAAGATGTCGGGAACCACACCATGTGTTGCGCAGGTTCTTACCTCTCGTCTTACGTTCGCTACACCTAAATCACATATGCAATTATGGAACCAAGCTAACTAACTATCTATCCCCGGGGAGCCTGAAAAACATTATTAGTGAGTAATGTACCACTTTCATGTATATTAAACTAGATTACAGATAGCTGCTATTTATGTTTACAATACATGAATGAGAAGATATTCTAACAACCAGCTAGCCATTTGTTATATACAAACACATGCATTACTCTAAGTGAAATTTCCATAAATAAAATCAGAAATTATTCAACCAGACATAGGTCATAAAGTTAGAAAAATCTCATGATTCACAGACACAAGCTGAAAAAACAAAGTAATTCATCTTTCCACCGTCCATGGTACAACATTTGGAACACTTCACGGTCCTTTCTCCAACAGGCAAACCAAACTCTTTATTGCAAAATGAAATAGTTCTTCTTACAACAAGTTTTCCAGTCTAACTAGGAAAAAGCCTCTTCTTTGTCTCGCTTCCCTAGTTTTATAGAAAAAACAAAAATGCTTGGGTTGCCCAAAGTGACCTTTGGGCTCCCCAACGTTCCAATTTCTCTCTACCCTTTACAACTTATGACATTCTACCAATTTTGACCAATCCTTCTCATTTGGAGGGGCCCGCTTGGTCTTCCAAAAACTTTCTCCATGCTACTGTCTCCTTGGCGAGTCCTTCGAATGATTGGGGTTCAAGGAATTGTACATTCAGCTCGTACTTATCTGCTTGCTTCTGGATGGCTTCAATCCGGGCTTTGTTCAGACGCACCTGTTCCTCCAAGAGTTGTACACTAATAGCAGCATGTCCAATTTCATTTCTCAGGATCGGCTCATCGAGGGCTATGATGCATTGGGCCTTGGCTTCTCCTTCCTGATACCTTGTCTGTAACATCCCTATAAATGTATCATGATCAGGGAATTCGGGTAATCTATGCGCAGCTTCCGCTTGACAGCGATTGTAGGTGACAAGAGCTCTTCTAAAGAACTTTGTACATGCTCCCTTCATTTTTTTCACTGTCTTCTGAAAGTCCTCTGCAGCAATAACAGCAAACTCGATCAGATCATGGTCCCGCCTTAAAGTTTGCCGGTCCTTAACTGACAGCCCAGCTGGGACTTCTCGATCATCTTCTGCTCTGATAATCCTTGAAGTCAGCACCTCCAGGATTTCTTGCGATTTGTCTACGAAATGAGATGCTGTAGTTAACAATTCATCTAGCCTGCTATCAATTTGCAGGACTTTACACCTTTCTTCCTCCAGGTCCATTTGCAATTGCAGCATCCTAGCCTTCCGAGCCAGGATGTGTTCTCTGATCGGCTGCAGATCCACTTGCTGCTCCTTGGCTGCCTCCAACTGCTCTTGCAGATCTTTAACGTATAAGGTATTGGCTTCATGGATGTCTTTCTGCTGCTCTGTTAGTTCTTCTATCTTTGTTTTCATTTGTTCCCTTTCGTCCTTTAAGCCCTGAATTTCTTGGTGTGCCTTATCCAAGGCTTCTTGTGTCGTCTCTTTTGCTTGGGCTTCCTGCTGAATAGCATGAATTTCATGCTTTGTGGCCTCCATCTCCCTAAGTACCTGCTCGTACTTTCTTTTTAATCTGTTACCATCCTCTCTTTCTTTCCTAAGAGTCTCCTTCAGTTGGGAGGAGGTTTTCTTGGTCGAGTCTATCTCCTTCATCATTTGATCGACATTATCCTCTGTAGCGTCTATTGCTTCCCTGCCAGCTCTTATGACAATCTTCGGGTCTTTATCTGTTCCGACCATCACAGCTTTATCAGATATCATTGTGCTGGTCGTTCCTTCAGCTCCTACCTTTAGCTCAGTTCTTCTCATGATCCTCTTGGTAGCCCTATCATAATATACTGTGCTAAAATCGGGGACTTCTTCCCCCTTTTTCGGTGTAAAGGGCACTAAGTGGAGCATGGAAGTAGGAAGAGTGGCCGTAGTGAGCACTTGCACGGTTGGCACCTCAGGGTTTTCCTCACCCTGACTCTGGTCTGATGGTATTTTAAGGGCTGATTGTTGTATCGATTCTGTCCTTTCAGCTTCTTGTCTGTGAAGCTCTTCATTCAGTTTTTGTTGGGCCCCTTCAGCTGCTTGCTTAGCAGTTTCCTCAGTTCCTCTAGCTGCCTCTTTTGCTCTTTCAGCAACATCCTGAGCAGCTTTTCTCTTTTCTTCTTCCCCTTTCTGGAGCCATTCCGCAGCCTCTTCCTCTAATCTTTGAGATTCCTCTCTTATTCTTCTGGCTGTTTCTTTAGCCCTAGCCTGTTCAGCTTTCTCCTGCTCAGGTCCACCTTGTGGTTGGAACCTCTTACCAAGAGCTGTCATGTTAGCGGCTCTTCTGAAAACAGATTCATCCCTGTCAATGTGATGAGTGTACTCATAGAATACTTTATGTTTCTTACAGTGCTCAGTCATTCTTTCATGGGTATCATTCCGTCTAAAGGTCATCTCCCCGAAACGGAACTTCTCCAGTTCCTGTATGAATTCAGGGGCTTGCTTCACATTTGCAAAGCTGCAGCCACCTAGCCTGAAAGGTAGAGGGGGGTAGGAAAACTTCTTCTTTGTGAAAAGGAAATGACCAATTCCATCTATATACACCTGTCTGACAGCCTCCTTGTGTACAATATAATTGGTTGCGTACTTGGGCAACAGGAAAGGGGGATTTGAACCACCAAACATCCTCAGATACATCCCGTTCTGTGTCAGGAAAAAGTCACCAAATTCTTCTATGACCTGCATGGCCTCTTCAGACATGCAGTTACATTCTTTTTGGAAAACCAGGGTGTGTAGAGGCATGATGAAATGTTCACAAATTTCTCGGTAGTGGCCATGGTATTGATGAGCCCCCAGTAGCTTGAAGGCTACATATACGGGCACTCTGTCTCTGTCCCAAACACATTTGAGCCCTGGGAAGGGCTGGTGACACATTATACAGTCAATCAAGATAGAGCTCATGTATAACTCAGACTTTCTCTGTTGTACTCCTCCCTTTGCTGCAGCTATACAGGCAGACAGACTACTAGATACCAGGCCGGACCAGTTGAATATGGTCCCTTCAGTGGCCACGTAGAACATCAGGGGAATCCATTCGAATTTGAATAATTTACCATCTGCCCGCCCAAAGATCCGGTTCAGCATTAGAGCTATGAATCTGTACGGGGGTCTAAGGGTGGCTGTATCGTAATCTTCGGTAACTCTATGTCTAAATAGTTTCCCTGGCAATAGCATTTTTCTCATGGTGTCTATCAGATTCATCCTGAGACTGTCTAACCACTCATTGGTCAAGAAAACTTGAGGCTCAGGTAAATGGTAGGCTAAGGACACATACCCAGGGCTAAAGGAAGCATAGCCCTGACCTCCAACATTGCAGATCAGCATTGAACCATGGTTTGTGTGCGGAAGGATCCACCTCATCAGTTCAGCACAAGGAAACATCTCGGGCCTAGTGGCAACCTTCATGATTGCAGACTTCTCTATGTTTGTGTAGATGTGTTCCTCCTCCAGGCCTGTATCTGGAACTTCCCTTCGGGAAATCATTCTGTGTATGTCTCCCCATTTATACTCAGGGTCTACCCCTGTGACACACTGTGTATCTTCATATGTGTATTCAATAGGTGTATCGGCATCTAGGGCCGTTTGCTCTTCTACCACTGGCGCTTTCTTTTTCTGCCTTTTGGACATCTTGAAATCTTCCTGTAATGCGAAACATCATGATATGAAGCCCTTCAGATTTTGAAAATGTTAAGAAGCAGTTTATTCTTTCTCTATTTGTATATGTGGCTACAAGGTATCAGTCATAGGTTCTTTATATTTCAGAATTTGACCTAGCTATGCAATCTGTTGAGCTTACGCTATCCTCTTATAAGTGTAACATATATATGCATAACCAACCTACATTAGGATTATTGAATTAACAGCACAAAACTCAACCCATTTCTGCGATATACTAATCATAAATGCTACAAGATATACTTCATCAAAAAGTCTGCCATCGAGCCTAATCAATATATAAATTTATAACAATGACATCAAGTAATGTGAATGCAAAACCACATGATTATCCTGCAAACTTAAACCAGCCCTAGCAAGAATAAGAATAGCACAGCCTAAACCGCTCGCGGCCATGACCATTACATTGGTGCGGTCCTTAAATACGGGCACCCACGACAATTCTTCGCGCAGAGGGCACCAATCAGCGCCATTGCTCATTATACCGTAAAGCTTCGAATAATGACCGCGGCATGGCCCTAGGGCAAAAAGAGAAAAACACGATGGCCAGCGATGGCGAACGCGCAATGCGAAGGCTACGACTAGGGCTCTCGGCAAAGGAAAATAAGCGGCCGGACATCTATCATGTACAAACTTCGCAAAAAAAAAAAACCCCTCCCCCAAACGCTTCAAAATCCACATCGCACCAAGAGAAAACCAGGTGCAGGCGGCATAACGGCCGCCTGCACCTTGTCTTCCCCCTTTTTCAATGGATGAACCGAAACGTAGATGAAACTCGGCTATATAAAAGGGAAAAACCCCTATTCCTCCAACTGCCCAAAACTATTCCCCCCCAAAGATAAGACGCGGGCGTGACTGCTGGGTAAAACGGAACTACCAACCCTAGACGTGGGTAAAGAAGAAACCGTTTACGAATAACGACAACAACAGGCCGAAAAAACATTATTTTCACCCCAAGTAATAACAGCAAACTCGAAAAGAAGGGCTTAAGCTCCTACCTGGCAGGGCTGCACGAATGAACCGGGGACAGCGATGGAGACCTTGACCAACAGCTGGAACGCGGGTACCGGTACGAAGCTCCACACAACTCGCTAGCTCGACAAGGCGACAGCTCGGACGCGATAAAACAATAAAAAAAACAACCACGTGCCCCGTATATATAAAAAAACTAGCACGTGCGACCGATCAGATCAGTCGGGCCCGAAAAGAAAGTCTCGGCGAGCGGCTCAACTTACCTACGCCCGCAACGGCGGGACACCCTCTTTACTCCACCACCTGCATCATCGAACAAAGGCATACGCTTTAACACGAGGTCGGGCGGCAACGGATTCATTGGTCGGGCGATTAGGATTTTGGCGGCCTCCGCAACGGCGGGTGCATCGCGGAAGCCAACTTTCTCCATGACGCCGATAAACGAAGTCGGCCATAAACCGTAACTCTCCATCTTTCTTTGGACCGCAACGGCGGCAAGGGCATACATTGTCCCCCTCCGACATGATATTGAGAAGGCGCCCGCGACTGCTATATGACAACCAAGATAGGAGGCAGGCCCGCAACGGCGGGTGGACCAACAGTCGGGTTCCTGCAGCCACCCGCAACGACGGGGCGAGAAACAAAGGTTGGGTTTCGAAATCCGCCCGCAACGGCGGAGCAACGAACAAAAATAAGGTTTCGGAAGACACCCGCAACGGCGGGGCAGAAAAGATAGGGATGAGTTGAGAAGGACCCGCAACGGCGGATTGGCCAAAGAAGGAACCTTCCGATCCAAGAAGATTTTGCAATGAATACCTTAAGGGTTAAGCAAAAACAAGTAGAAACCCAATTTCAAAACGAAAACATTGAGAAACCAGCTAAGTGAAAGCACTCAAATTCCATGAAGGCACCTTGAAAAATCCATAAATTGAACTCAAAGGAAGAAAACAAGAAAAAGGACTGTACTAACCCAAAGCAAAGGAGGGTCCCAAATTTTTTAGAATTTTGGGAAAACTGTTGCAGCAGCAACAATTGGCGACTACCTGGTGAACCCCAGATCTCTGGATTAACTTCCTTCCTGAGCTCGAAACTACAATATTAAAACTGGAATCCTCTAGACATATACATTCCCAAGCCACTCTTAGATACGCATCTTATTCATTATAGGAAGCCTCTCTTCCTGGGAAAAGGTAACACCAGCAGTAGTTCAGGTCTGAATAACTCTTTGGAGGCCAAAATAAATGGAGTTCATTTTACCTGCCCTTTGGGGTCGACAGCTTTGACACCACAAGATTTTGACAGAAAGTGAGCAGTATTATCCTTTTGTTCCTCATTCCCATGCCATTTTGCACTTCCGTGTTTCCTGACTTTTAGTTTCCTTGACATGAGTTTTCCTGTGGCCTTTCTTACTGAATCTTTTAATTCAGGATCCTCTATCCCATAGTGTCCTTTTGTGTGAATGACATGTTTTCTTTCAATTCACGGACGGAGAGGATCTTGAGGCCATTTGTTACTTTATGCTCTGAGATTTGTGTTTCTTTGGGAGCTTTGCTCTGATATGCTTCTTAGGAGCTTCGCTCTGATATGTTTCTTTGGAAGAGGTGACTTTTAAGAGATTCTTGGTCCCTTTTCTTGATTCATGGCATGGGATCATTTATATATGATAAACTGTCTCACTCTGTTTCCAACCCCGCAGGCTTAGTGCTGTCATCCCATTGGGTGTTTAGGATGTGAAGTGGGTGGAGCCTCTAAATAGTACTTCAGACCCTTTTTACTTCTGGGTTATTTACAGGGATTAAGTAAGACTTGAAATGAGTACATTGCCAGTTAGGAATGTCACTGCTAGAAGATGGTTTGCACCTTAAACACAGTTTTCTTGCTCAGGACTTTAGTTAATGCAGACCTCTGATGTCTCCATTGCATCCAAAAGTTTGCCTCTTATTCAAACAAAGAAAACTAGCAAAACTATAAGCGAAAATAGCACCATAAATAAAAAAAAACATCAAAGAACTAAAACCAAGAAAGCATCTAGCATTAAGAAAACCAATCAACTTATTTATGTACACAAGAAAACTATCAAAACAAATTTTCGAAAGAAGAAAAGAAAAAGAAAGAAAAGAAGAAAAGAAAAAATTTGT
>LPNX010994488.1:0-14878 GCA_001517045.1 Pseudotsuga menziesii
CATTGCAAACATCAGCTAATTTTCAGGTTATTGAAGGTATGTTGTGCAAGTATCCATAGGAGATAGCTAAGAGCGTATCCTATAAATAGAATCTATAAGAAATTCCTGTAACTTTCCCCTGTAAAACGTAAAAATAATCTTATAATAAGAGATGATATGAATGATCATAAAGATTCGTTATAAAGTAATACCACGTCTAAGTACTACTACGGCAGATGGGACAATTGTGATTGAAGTTGATCCACGGCCTGATGCAATCCTGGTGGTATATGTGTCCGCAATGGAGCTGACCCGCCTCCTCTCCCAATACATAATCGTTGTGGCAAATTTAGCATGTTGAAGTAATGCTGTTGTTATCTCTGATATGGTCGTCTGAAATATTAATGCACCGTATAATGCTCGTCTCGCGACCCATTCGTGCTTCCCCTTCTGCTTCTTCTGCTCGCCATAGTGCTGCTTCTTCTCTTTCTGCCTCCCACGGTGCTCGTCGTTCTGCTTCCCATCGTGCTGCTTCTTCTTCTCTTTGTGCCTCCCATCGTGCTCGCCGTTCTGCTTCCCATCGTGCTCCCCGTTCTGCTTCTTCTCTTTCTGCCTCCCATCGTGCTCGCCGTTCTGCTTCTCGTCCTGCTTCTGCTACTAGTTCTGCTAATCTCTGATATAAGTCGACACGAATTTGAGTCGAGACTAATCGTTGTCTTGTCGTCATTCTGCTTCCATCTAGATTTAATCAACAACAATCATATTACTCATGAAATAGGTGGAGAGATGTATCTTTGATATATTTATAGTCCTTTTACTAAAAAAATTTCTCATTTACTTGTATTTAATAGTTAAGCTAATATAACAATCACTTAGTTGTTAAGCTCATAGTTGAAGTTACGGTCATAGTGTATTATCATTGGAGCTAAGCTTATAATTGTATCTAATAGTTAATTATTACTTTTATTTGAGATTTGGGATGGATTAATCTATGGATGAGACAAGTGTATCACACTCATTATAAACAATTCCAAATAAACAATTATAAAAAAAATATAAAAAATAACTTGTAGTAATGCATGCTAACACATAGCTCATGAATGGATCACCCTAAGATAGCTAGAAGAATGTTTGATAATAAAAAAAAGAATATAAAAAACAACTAATAGTTGATAAATGGATAACTAAAAGAATGTTTCATAAAAAGAAAAAGAATATAAAAAATGATTAATAGTTGATAAATGGATAACAATAAGAATGTCACTCATAACTTGTAGTTAGGCATAGTTAGGGATGAATAACTTAGAGTTGAAATCTTTTAACTAAAATAACATGACTAATAAAAAATATTTCCAAATTGTCTTACATTCCATAACTATCTCTCAACCATTTGATCCCTATGGATGTGATCCAGCCACAAACTACATGGGTGTGCTAGTTTAAAAGTTGATATAAAGCTTAGACTAAGCCTTATCCACATTAACTAGACTCTCAACTCCCACGTGGAGTTCAATTGTCACATAAGCTGCACATTACCTAAGTGATTGTTCTTGGTGCATGGTTTCACTGTAACCAATGTCAACTTCTAATGATGGAGTTGATCTAAATTTAATTTAATAGTTGTATCACTATTGGAATAATCTAATAATTATATAATAGTTATCCAATATAACCATGATTAGACTTGAAGTTAACCTAATAGTTGTAGAATCATTGGAGTTAAGTTAATTGTTGTATCTAATACTTAATCTAATATTTATCCAATATAACCATGATTAGAGGTGAAGTTAAATTAATAATTGTAGAATCATTGGAGTTAAGCAAGAAGCTAATAGTTGTATATAATAGTTAATTTAAAAGGTAATATATTGAGAGTTGCAATTCAAGTAAAAGTCATGATCAGAGTTGAAGTTAAGCTAATAGTTGTATCATCAATGTATTTAAGCTAATATCTGAATAGATGTATCTAATAATAGAATAATCTATTTTTATTTTTTTGAAAGTGTTAATTATGAGTTAGACTAATGTCCTTTAAAAAGAATACAAACCTAATTATATCTATATGGAAAACCTAAACATGTAATACTAATTGTATATTAACTATGCCCAACTATGAGATGCATGAGTTTATTAGGAGTTTTGAGGAGTTTATTAGGAGTTTGAACTATTTTTTTAGGAGTTCGACTCTTACATGATTACACATTAGCTAGAATCTTAAAAATTCCAAATGCAGTTGGACTAAGCCTTAATTCATTAGATTTGAAGTTAAGCTAATAGTTGTAAAATCATTGGAGTTAACCTAATAGTTGTATCTAATAGCGAAGCTAATAGGTATCCAATATAACTGTGATTATAGTTGAAGTTAAGCTAATAGTTCTAGAATCATTAGAGTTAAGCTAATAGTTGTATATAATAATCGATAGAGTTAGGCTCGTAATTGTATCTAATAATCGAATAGTTGAAGATTAATTTTAATTTTTACAACTATCACTAATTGTACTTATCACATGTTAATTAAGTTATTTTTTATTTTTTTTGAAATTATTAAATATTAATTTGGACGACACCCATAGAATTGATCTTAATAGTACACTTGTCTCATTTTCATTTAATCTTATACAATGCCAATAGAATCAATCTAGACAGTACACTTGTCTCATTCTCGTCGGTAGATGAAAATGCATAGATGGTAGTCCACCCCAACATTATAAGATATATATTCCTATCGGCGTAAAGATAGAGTAGTCGAACATAAAAGTTGACGCTATTTGGGACGCTAATTAGCATCCCAATTAGCGTCCCAATTAGTGTCCCGATTAGCATCACAATTATCACCCCAATTAGCATCCAAATTAACGTCCCAATTAGCGTCCAAAAAAACATCCTATATAACTCCAAGAATAGCCTCCGAAAAATGTCTTCTAAGAAAAATCCCTATCCCACAAAGACTAGTGAACTTATTTTCCATTGTAATAGATATTATATAGATTTCAGAAAAAGATTGAGATTATTTTAGATTTTCAACCATTTATATCTTCTTTGACTTCACCATAAACATTCCAACTTCATGATTTCACTTATAAAAAAACTTCTTCATATCTAATAAAATCATTTATGTTATGTATCGAAGCCCATCTTTTCGGACTCATGCACTTTATAATATGTAGATTTTTCCTTCCCATTGTTTCGACATTCCTTTTCCTCTTACCCTCCTAACATTTTTACTAATCCCACCAACTCCCATTTCAATAAAAACTCTAAAGTTATGAGTTTGAAGTCCATCGTTTTGGACTCATCCACTATAGATTTTGTATAACTTTCCTTCCCACTGCTCTAGAGTTCTTCTCTTCTTACCCTCCCAACATTTTTACGCTGATAGGCATATTATTTCATAATACGGGGGGAGGGGCTTTCACAATTTTTAAATCTTTAATAAATTTGTTTGAGTAAGAACATGATAAAAAAATATGAGAATATTCTTCGTTGTGTCCATTCTTTGATGGACCATATTTTTTTATCTTAATGTCTTTACAATTTATAATCTTTGCATTAAAAAAATATTGTAAATAAAAATTGACCACGATGTTCCCCACTTCTTAGTTCCCTATCCTCCACTCTCCTAGATCTTTAATGCTCCCCCCTATCGGTTCAAGTAATGGAAATTTTGTTTTCATTTTATCAAAGAATCCTTTAGCTCTTTAACACTCCCCTGTATTGGTTGGCTCCCCTCTATTAGTGGAAGTACTGGCATTTTTGTTTTTGTCTTATCAAAGAATAATGGTCATCCCCTTGATACACATGAAGATGCAGCTGAATGGAGAAGAAAAAGAGCCTAGAATTGCCAAGATAACAATACCTTTAGAGTCGCTTATTATTCTATGAATTTCTTATTGTATGTCATGATTTAATTGTTCAAGTTATGAACTAGGGCATACAGGCGGCTAAAACTAGTACTATTATTATTTTTGTCATGTATACATTTGGATGAATATATTTGCTGATACACTAATAATTTATTATTGAATTTTCTATTATACCAAATCCATCTTAACCTAATTGATTCCTATCGATGTTCACCAACAAAGGGTCAAAGAATCACACTATACTAGTCACTAACCCAACTAACTCTCATTTGAATAACAACTCTTAATTATGATCTCCTATCCACAATAATACATGACCATCCATGGCATGTAACAACTATATGAATTCTTAAGATGTATATATCCCTCCCCATAGAACAAAACCCAAAGATGAATGTATATCCATGATGAATGTACACCTTTGGCCAAGGACAACCAACTTTAGGGAACGATAAGTTTATATAGTTGACATTGCATCCGAACAATCATACACTTGCCCTCCTTTGTAGCGCTATTTCATGTGGCAAATTGACATGGTACACAGCAAAAAACACCACTGGAGTCGTTCAGTCGTTTAAGCAAAAGCAACAAATCAAATAGAGCTTAGTTTCGGTTCCCATAATTTTATTTTTTGGTAATTCTTCTTACTTACACAAATTTCATTTCATATCTTTGGTAATTCTTTTTACTTACACTAATTTCATATCAGATTGGTATGAAACAGCAAAAACATTGAGGGTGTTTCGTTGGCCGTAGGGGATTTATTTTATTACCAGGCAAGGAGAAGGATAGGATCGACTCAGTTTCTCGGATTGCGATTTTTTAGATGCTAAGCTGATTTCTGCAAGTATCCATTTAATTTTTCCAAGGTACTGATCTCATCTCATCCATCTCATCTCAAAAACAATAAAATAATTACAAAAATATATATTAATACTAATTATATCACTATTAAAAAATCTCAATTTAATAATTGATTTACCATTTGCAAATTAATGAGAATTGAATATTATGCCAAAAAAATTACTTTTCCAACCACATAGTAACATAAACTATTAAAAAATATTATAGGGGTGATTGATGGTTATTATAATAATGATAATGTAAGGATTATATTAACAAATGTAAGGTTTTAGAGGGGTTGAGGCGTTGATTAACTTGATCATTTTGCACTAGTGTAATATATAGTTATATATAAATATATATATAATATTAATTCATATAATATAATATAATTAAATATTATTTAAATATATGTAATTATAACTATTATACATATAAATTATAGTATATAATAGGTATAACATTAAAATTTGTAATATATAATATTAATTAAAATATAATGAATAATCTTAAAAATTAATTATACAAATGGAAAAACTAAGAAATCCAAAAGATATCGTAATACAACCTTTGCATTACATGGTTATTTGTCCATGAAAACCTTTGGCGGGAAAATGTATGTCTTTTAGTTGAGGTTGTAAATGTGAATTAGCTAAGGAGTTTTAGTTATTCTTCTAGTTTTCATTGATGGGAGAAGAAAACTCCATCAAAACCATTGTCCTCTTCAAATATTGATACAGGAAGAGGCACTACCCATTAAGGCAGAACACTCAATATTTTTTCACGAGGAATTTTTTATTTTCTATTGGTAAAAAAACACATGTCTTCATCTTGTCCTGTAATTCTTGAAATTATCTCTGGCATTATCTCTTTCCAGGCATATCAAATATTGATACATGAGGAGGCGCAACCCAGCATCCCATCAAGGAAGAATAGGTATGATTTTTCATTGTTTTCTTCTATTTTCTATTGGTATAAAAAAACATCCATCTTCATCCGCAATTCTTGAAATTATCTGATTTGGGTTCATTGATGGTTTCCTCGGTGGTGTTATCAGTCCCGTAATTCTTGAAATTATTTGTTCCCAGACATATCAAATCTTTATACAGGGGGAGGCACTGCTTCTCAAGGAAGAATAGGTAAGATTGTTTCATTATTTTTTTCTATTTTCTATTGGTATAAAAAAACATGTGTCTTTAGCTGCAATTCATGAAATTATCAGATGTGGTTTCATTGAGGGTTTCATTGGTAATGTTATCAAAGAAATCCCTATCCTCGGTTTAAAAAAGAGCACCCTGTGTTTATTGATGGCCATAATCCTAAATTGCAATTTGTCCATCATTGCATTGTCCACGAGATTTCACGGTTTTGATTTCATCAATAAATGGGTCAAATCTCTATCCACCCAAAGCTCAATTGATCAATGTTTGAAAATTTTCTCGACAAAAAATCAACTAGGGCCTCAAGTTGGACATCTACAACAAAAAGTCTTAGAATGGGGTTTTAGAAGCATTAGATTGATCATTCGCTGAAGAAAAGGAAGGGATTCTTTCTAATTCCTCTTTGGAGCTTCCAGATCTTGTATTATGAGGAGAAAATTGGGGTGAGGTAAGTTGTTTTGAGCTAAAATTTGTTCATTTCCGCAAAGAAAGGGTTTGTATGCTTTATTAGAAGTGAGAAGAGCTCAAATCTGCTATTTTTGCTTTGAAACCGTCTGAGAAAGTATCATTTAGAATTAAAGATTGTTGATTTCTGTGGAAGATTTTTTCAAGGATATTTAGAACGTTGAGGGCTCGGAATCGTTATTTTACCACAGGAATTCTCGTATTGTGGCTATGGCCTTCATCGAAATGCAACAAAAGTGCAAAGATTGTGGTAAAATGATCTATTTTGTGGATCAATTGTCTGCCGACGGAGTTTCTTATCACAAGGCTTACTTCAAGTGCAACCCTTGGAAGGGAACGCTCAAGGTATGGATTTTGTATGCCTTTATTTTATATTATTGGTGATCAGAGGCTTTTTTTCTTGAAAATATTTGTATTATCATGCCATTTAGTTTGTTCACTGGATATGGATCTGAACCTATAAAAAATGTGTGTCTTCAGCACTTCAAGGATAATATGGTTGATTAAATATTAGGCCATATCAAATATGCTTTGAACTGGTTAATAATTTTTTTAATTTATGTTAGGATTTGCACCCTATCCTTAACTATGTTAGGCTTAATTTATGTTAGGATTTCACCCGCCCTACCCTGTTTTCATAGCTAGCAGCTACAACATTATTATGCTTAGTGCAGTCTTCCAATATCCCATCTCGCTTGCAGTCAACTGCAAAATGCTCAACATCATTAGTGCTCACAAATTGATTGTAACCATTTTCATACATGGTGTTAGTTTTCAAAAATTGTTTATGCTCTCTTCCACCACTATTATTCATAACATGCATACCTATACCATTGCCTCTAGCCACTGAGAATTTTTCAACTTTTTTGCTCCTTAAAGTTGATGAAGAAACCGAAGACTCTACTGGAGATTCCCATGCATCCTGTAAAGTGGCTAAAATAGCATGACATCTTTGAGGAACTTGATGTGGTAGAGACAAATGAAGGTCAAGCAATAGAACTTTGTTTTGATGTCTCGGTACCATTAGAAACCTTGTTCAAACAATGTTCTTTAATAACATTAACTTTTTTCTTACCTTCTATCTCATCAAGCACTGTGTCTTCATCTAAAGAAAGTTATTTCACTTTATTCTTTTTACCATCTCCCTTGCTCCCACAAGGTTCAATTCTATCTATCAATGAGGATTTTTGTCTCTTTGGTTCAGTTTCTCTTTATCCTTTCTTGCTAATTCCTAGATCTAGGACAGGGGTAGTTTCTAGCAGGGCTTTTTTGATGTATGGCTCTCTTTCCACTCCCTGAGCTTTCTTTTCTTTATTTCTTGTTGTTGGTCCTTGTACTTACTTTTTCCTTGTTTCCTGTAGCTGGTCATTACACTTACTTTCACTAGCAAGAGAACAATCACTTGTTTCTTGTTTTAGGATTTTCGGAGTAGTTTCTTTAAACTTCATCAGCTTGCTTCTAGATAATTTACTAGGGTCCCCATAATTTCTATGAGGACCAAATCTCACAGTAGGATCAGCTACCTGGAGAAAGTCTCCCTTGCTTGTGTTTACACAATCCTCATTAGCCTTTTTAGTAGATATAAAAAATTTGGATTTAGGATTTGCATGCTTTATTTTTAGGCGTAGAAAATCACCTACTTCAGGATGTCCTATCATAAGACAATAAACAAGGCACATACAATAATTTATCTTGAAACATTTTTTTAATTACCAATATGTTTGTTGAATGACGTTTTTGAAAGAAAATCCAACCATTACCTGAAAAGGGTGTAGACGCTTATGTCTTTGTCTTTTTAGAAGATTTGGATTCTTTTAACTCACTGCCCATCTTACCTTTTCTTTCAAAGTGCACACATCAAGAGGTCCAATATTACAATATGTCATAATAATGAACAAGAACTTAGTTATTACTTATTATATAGCAATGCTACATAGTACAAGTCATCTTTGAGTTAAATCTTACAGAAAAATACAGTTAGTAGTGAACATAGTTATGGATAAGGTGAACAAATGAAAGGAAGAAGACAATTATGAAGATAAGTATGTGTAAGTCATGCCATGCAACTTGATAATACTGATGCTAGCTATGAATGCCTTGATAGCATTTTAGAGTAGAAACCAGAAGGAATTGTAGGGAAGAAATAATAAAACAATCAAAATGCATTTATGGTAGGCAGCATCAAAGAGATAAAGTAACAGAAAGATCGAATGAGCTCATATCTATCGTGATCAGTGCTACCGAGAAAACCATAATAGTGTCGCTTGGACATGCACCTTGATCTGGAATTGGAACAGAGATAGGCTCCAAAAGTAGCACCCAGAAGGTAGCATGATTGGACATGAATGGTATTCGTGAAAGGGCACACTAGTTATGGTATTCATGAAATGCCAAATTATGCCTTCAAATATTTAATCTTTGAACTGTAAACATGACATTTAGTGACCATATATCCATATCTAGCAAGTATGGGTAGGACAGGTTAGTATAGCTAAATTAATAGTAAAATTCACCACCTAGTAGCATCGCTTATGAGAAAGAATGGTATCACTCATGAGACTAGTGACTCAGGTATCATTATAGTAGTTTCCCTCACACATCTTAGTGATCAGGTAATAGATCATATGATCTACTTTGCAAGCTCAGTATAGATTAGAATATAATTGAAATTGTTTCTTGACTTATACTTAAATGGACAACCAAGTTAGGGTGAGCAATTCAGGACAGGCATCACCTTTATTCTAGAAGGACGCTACTTCCATAGGGGGCATATCACAATGGAAACATGAGTAACATCAGTTGGTCAAATGGGACCTTTGGTGAACTACCACCTCCTCGCTTCCTGGTATTTATTTATCAGTGGCGCCTTGCTCTTACTATGGGACAAGATAATCTGGCCCTGACGTAAGATCTGGGACTAACTTTCTTTGTTTATACTAGCGAATAGACAAGTATTCTTTCACTTTGCAACCATACTGTCTCACAAGCTATAATTACTATTGCCATATGACACAAACCATCACCATAACTTACCCTTTATATATTTGAGGGTGTAAAAGTAAAACTATATTGACTCATATGTGTTGAAAGACACTTATTTATTCTTTTGTTGATTCCTCTCAATCGGTGAACAATATGCTTGTTCAATTCATATCGTCTCTCTACTTGGTTAATATATTATGTTGGCATAGATACGTGTTCACCTTTCTATGAACCTATCTCCCTGCTGAGTTGAGCTCCAATGAATTGTCCCATGCTCTCGAATCCAAGTGCTAGCTTTGGTGAAAGCCAGAAAGATCCAAAAGCATTATAAGTTTTGTTATGTATGAACAAGAAGATTCATCATGTATAAATATCAACATAGATCCGTCTTAAACCCAGATCTAATATCCATGCAGAGGGATTTAACATTTTACACCTTAATAAATTGGGTCCCTCTCGGTGCTTATTAGATGTGTGTTTAAGGTGAATCTATGTTGATTTTAATTTTTTTACTTTATGAGTCGATAGTTATTTTTTAATTAATTTTTTTATCTTAATACGTTATGAGAGGACATGGGAATGTTATGTTATGTAATGTGACAAATGCGACAAACATGACACATCTCCTCCATATTGGAAAATAATTCAGTTTCCAAATCATTTCCATCCCTATCAGATCTTTACTCACAATGTGAAAAGAATAAATTGAACACAATGTCAAAAAATCAGTACAATATACAAATATTCCCACTAGATTATTTCATAGCGTCTATGACGTTAAAAAAGATAATATTTCCCAGCTTTCTAATCAAGCCATCCTATTTCCCCTAAGCTTACTCATGGTCAAAGCACGTAATCATATCCAAATCTTATTGATTATTAATAATGAAACTGTTTAACATTATTGATTAATCACTTCTTCATCCACTTCGTAAGCAAGGTCCAAAACTTTCTAAATAGCTAATTTATCCATAGACGTTCCAATACTTGTATCAATATCGTAAACTTAAGCACATATGCATGTGAGAAATTTGTTTTCAACTTATAGATCACATTTTATCCTAACTTGTACACTTGCCAATTACTTAATGCAGACACCTTTTCTTAAAATATTAATTGTAATATGTGATCATTTTCTATTAGAACTTCCCAGCCATAAGCAACATATATTTTAATCAATTGAACAAAATGAAATTGCTCAGCAAAAGAAGCTAACAATAAGCATACCTTTGCTTTCAGATATTTTTTCCACCATTTCCTCTCTAACTGGATGCTTTTGATTTTGTGCGCTAATTAAATCTATGTCATCTTCAGAGTTTGATAAACCTATGCTGCCATAAGATTTTACTAGATATGATTCAGATAGTTCATTCTTACTGTTTTCATTGGACAGGTCATTTTTCCCTACAAAGGATCTTGAAACCTAAACCGTGTCTGATATTGGGAAAACTCCTCTACACAACCCCCTTCTTAATATTGCCAATATTTTTACTTGATTGTATAGCTTTTGGATCTTGAATCTAGTATGCTTGTTTAGTATCATTCACAAATGCACAGACAACAGCAGCTGGAAGTTCAATCTTCCCTTGATTTGCTTATGACTGGACATGAGCTTGTCAAATCACATACAGATTGTACAGTCCTTGTGTGGTGTCTTGCTCAGGGACATCGCAGTGATTCAAATTAGGCCTTCTTAAAATACAAATAAAAATAGTGAGTGAGGTAGCTGAAAACAAAAAGTAGAATTCTAGAACTGCATTGGAGATTTATAATAGAATTTTATTCATTTTAGCAACAATTACATGAACTGCCAGAAAGAAACATCATCTGATAGAGTTTCTGAAAGAAAAGAAACAAGCACACTTACAACCAATAGAGCATATGGTATAGTCACTTTTTGGGAAGAAAAGACTGGTCTACTCCAACTGGAAACAAGCGTCATTTTTCTTATATGTCACAGCAAACCTAGTTATCATTAGTTACAAAAGAAGCAACCGGTGCCATTGTTGGATGCTGAGTGGCAGTCTGGGATGGTAGAGGCTTACTATCAACAATGTTTAAAATGTGATCTTTTCTCACAGAGTTATTTTTCTCTTTTTTAAAATCAGATTCACTCACAAGCTCTCTGTTCTTTTTCTTTTTGATCCCTTTTGAAGGTTCTCTATCAAAGAATTTAGACTTTGCTTGTTTCAAAATCCCCTTGCAGTGAGCAACATTGACTTTCTTAACATCAACCTGTTCATTCTTGGAAACTTTTGCACCATCTCCAAAGAAGTCCTTAGCAGTCACTTTCAATGATTCCTTGTGCCTTTTATCACCTTGAATAGAAGCTTGAGACAACAAAGGATCATTATCATGCATTTCTTTACTTGAGTCTTTGTGTGACTTTCTTAAAACATATTTTTTTATCCCTTTTTCCCTGAATGACTACTTTCCCAAGGCCATTCTCTGCTATATCTCCCTTTTCCCCAACATTCACAACAGTTTTTTCCTTCCAAGTATTGGAGACCTTCAACAAATAAACCCTTTTCACTTGATTGGACTGCTTACTTGTCCTTATTGAATCAAAGACAAAACCTTTGTCAGCAATCTCTCTTCTGGCTTTTTCAACTTGGTCTTGCCCATGCTTTTTATATGTCTCATTCTCACAGCGTATATTAATTCCCTTCCCAGTCTTAGAGACTTTTCCTGTGTTTCCATAGATATTTGTTTCCTTCTGTCCAACCTTCGATAAAATTGTATTTCCCTTGTTTGGTAGCAGTTGGATTCCTCTGTTCTTAAACCTCTTCCCTTTATATTATTTTTTCCTATGTTAGAAGCACTTATTATTTCTCTGTTTTCTTCAAACAACCCTTTAATTGGAGGTTTCGATGAAATATTTAGCAAATTAGAATCCAATTTTTTGGCCATTCAAATCTTTTTTTCAGCATCATTCTTCACTTTCTTGGCTGTATCAACTTGAAAATAAGAATATAGCTCTTTCTTGGATTCCATAATTTCATTGCTTGTATCATTCCTTAGCATTTTCCCTTGCATGTCATTCGTAAAATCAGAACCACGGATATTTATTATAGGCCCATATATAATAAGCACCAAGAGGGATTTGAAAGTTTACATCACAAGAAATTGGATCCCTCTAGGTTCTTATTAGATCCGGGTTTAAGATGAATCTATGTTGATTTTAATTTTTTTATTTTATGAACCGACATTAATTTTTTAATTTATTTTTATCTTGATAAGTTATGAGCTGACATGGGAATGTTATGTTATGTAATGTGAAAAATGTGGCAAACGTGAAAACATCTCCTCCATACTAGGTTATAAGCAAAACACTACTCTGAGCTTTACTCGCAATGTGCAGGGAAGAAACTGAACACAATGTCAAAAAATCAAGTCAATATACAAATATTCCCACTAGATTATTTCATAACATCCATGACGTTTAACAATATATTATTTTCCAACTTTCTAGATCAAGCCATCCTCTTCCCCTTGAGCTTATTCATGATCAAAGCACATAATCATATCCAAATCTTATTGATTATTAATAAAGAAACCCTTGAACATTATTGACTTTTAATGTATGTATTTGCACATATTGACTTTTAATGTTGTTTCCAATGCTTGTTATGTGGATGTTCCTTGCTAGGAATTAGTTCTTAGTATTGTTGCTGGAAAGAGATACTACCCAACATACTTATTAATGACTGTTTGAAATGCCGAGAATCACTTTTTGATGGCCTTGAACCTACATCACTTTGAAGGACTCGAGCTTGTAGCAGATGGAGGCCAATCTATAGTTAAAGCTACTCAATGGTGCTTATGAACTCAAAACTCTAGTGGTGCTTCTGAACTTGAAACTCACCTGAAATAGCACCAACTGAGAAAACTAAGTATTGGTCCTAACCATGGATTGAAATTTAGAGGTAAATTGTAAATATATGTGAAAAATTTTGATGGCTTTGAGCAAGATTAATTATTTCTCTATTTGTGTTATTTTGGTAAATCTCTTTATTTTACATTCATTTGCTACAAACACTGATTTATTTATTTATTTTATATACAGATGGATTTTCTTGTGAAACCATCAAAACCTATAGCTAATTACCTGACAGAAATAATTGGAGTTACTGCAGAGGATCTTGAGGGTGTAAGCTGTAATTTCAAAGTTGTACAGGTGGTCAACTTGTGTATAAATAATTGGAAAAAGTAATGGACAATATTAGTATAAATTAATTTTATGATTTATTCAATTTCTAATTTCTATTTGATTTGGATAGGGTCATACACATGCAAAAAAACCTCAAGAAATTACTCTCACCAAAAACAATTGTTATAGGACACAGTTTACATCACGGTCCAGAAGGTATGCTATCATAGTTGTTAAAGTGGAAGGTTAACCACTGTTATATTATGTTAATAAAAGGCCTATGTGATCTCATGTTATTATGTTGCGCGAGTATTGGTATGTACAAAATTTGCATGGAATTTTGTTTGGTGCCATGTACGATTTACATATATGCATCAGCTATGTCTAAAACAGTATAATGACAATTTCCAAATTGCTCTACCAAGCCGCTGATTTCTGGAACAAATTAATGACAATAAGACATAAAATTAGAATAGTCAGCTTTAAAATGTAGCCCAAATTCTTCCGAGAAATCTGTTGCAATATAATTACTCTTCTTTTGCTACTAACAGTTTGGAAAATGCTTTGGCTATCAGAAAATTTTAATAAATTTAATAATAGTTTGGAAGATAAAGTGGCTATCAACAATAAGATTTGGTAAAAAAATCTAACAATGTAAACAACTATTCAAGGAAAAAGTTATAACAAAATGTTTGATGATTGACATTTTTCCCACCAAATTCCAACCTTAGAAGGTGTAGTTGTTAAAGATCAAATCATTATAAACATGAAAAAAAGTTTTGGCATTTTTTTCACCAAATTCTAACCATTAGAATGTGTAGCCACTAAAGATCTAATCATTGTAAACATTTTAAATAGCCTATGACTTGCATTTTGACCACCAAATTCCAACCTTGGAAGGTGTAGCTGGTAATCATTGTAAACATGAGCTATTTTTTGGGTTGTTGAGGGTATGTTGTCCAAAAATCCATAGGAGATAGCTAGGAAAAAGCTGCTAATCATTGTAAACATGAGCTATTTTTTGGGTGATTGAGTGTATGTTGTGCAAAAATCCATAGGAGATAGCTAGAAAAAAGTTATTCAACGAAAAAGTTATAACAAAATGGTGGATGACTGACATTTTTCCCACCAAATTCCAACCTCAAAAGATGTAGCTGCTAAAGATCAAATCATTATAAACATGAAAAAAGTTATAACAAAATGGTTGGCATGTTTCCCACCAAATTCTATCCATAAAAGGTGTAACCGGTAAAAAAAAATTTAATCATTGTAAACATTTTAAATAACCTAAACTTGCATTTTGCCCCCTAATTCCAACCCTGCAAGGTGTGGATGCCAAAGATCTAATCATTGCAAACATGAGCTAATTTTCAGGTTATTGAAGGTATGTTGTGCAAGTATCCATAGGAGATAGCTAAGAGCGTATCCTATAAATA